>MU227101.1:781187-804416 GCA_018584345.1 Thuja plicata
GGCACTGATTAGGGCTTCTTTAGCAATTGCATTATTGGTAAATGTTTCCTTTTGTCTATTAGTAGCATCATCCTTTGCAAGGTCTTTCAGAGATGGAATTACAACTTCTTGTGTAGCAATTTCAAAGGTCTCAAAGCCAACACATTGTAGATGTGTTATCATTTTGTTTTTCCAATCCAGATAATTTTCTCCATCGAACTTAGGGCTCTCTTTTCTAAAGTAAGATATCTGATCTACCTTAAGCTGTTAGGCTTCTTTTCCAAGG
Source organism: Thuja plicata (assembly GCA_018584345.1). Taxonomy (NCBI): domain Eukaryota; kingdom Viridiplantae; phylum Streptophyta; class Pinopsida; order Cupressales; family Cupressaceae; genus Thuja; species Thuja plicata. Next base: position 781,453 of record MU227101.1, read on the forward strand.
CACTTGGCTCTGATACCAATTGTTAGAATAGTCACAAAGGATAACTGAGAGGGGGGGATGAATCAGTTATCAGTAACTTTAATTATTTTTACTTCCATAACTTCAGAATACAATAAAGTAAATGCTTAATCAGATAACACAGTACACAACACACAATTTGATTACGGGGAAACTATATGGTAAAAACCCTGGTGGGAATTAACACCCACAATGAACTATACTTGTTTATAGTAATCCCTATTAGAAGATATTTCAACCCTATTAGGAGTTGTACTTTACAGTGTAATAAGTATAGTGACTTGGTTAAGGGTCGGACCATGTTAGGATTCTTTTACAAATAACCCTGTTAGGGGTGGTGGACTCACTGTCCAAAAGCTCACTGCTTAATGGTGAAGGCTACAACCTTCTATATAAAAGATATGCACTATATCTAATGATAAACTATAGAGTAGACTTGATGTCTTGATCAGTTCCAGTGTATTCTAATCTTTCACTTCTTCGTCACATAGACTCTTGATGAATGAACCACATTTGATATTCTGCTCTGTACTTCTTCTGTCTCTTTTCATATAATCCACACTTAGTGTATCACAAATGACTTGCTATAAGTATCTTCCTCAAGGTATGAGATCATGGGACCTATAAGACAACTCTTCATATCATCCTTGTTGGCTCTACTAAGCACGCAAGCATAATTACAACCGTGCAAGTATAAACTAAATAGACGCAACGCTTCACTAAGTCGGCCTCACCAAATTATCTCTAACTTTGCAATCTTCATGAAACACGTTTGGCACCTTTAGATAAAAATCATCAACTCGTAACTAATCATGAATATATGCATGCATATCCTGAAGATAGGTGCAACTCAAGAAACACATTACACATGTCGGCTCTAAACAGATACTCTTCTAGAGCTGTAACTGCAAATAACAAAATTACGTGCAACTTGATTGAAACATCATATCTGGATCTGTGTGTATGAACATAACATAAGAAGAATGTCTACAACATTTATCTAACCACACAAGTCTTCATGTCATCATTCTAATAAGTGCATACAGAATCACTACTGTGTATTATATGTTGTCATCAATGACAAACATACAATCATTCAACTGCTCAAAAACAAATCTCCAACATGAAGGATAAGGTGTAATCTACTAAGTGGGGCACATCATAATAATATTAGTTTCAAGGTAGAATTCATGAATGGTAAGGCCAAGCTCCTGGATGGTAAGGGAAACCTTGTTGGAACTGGCAGGCAAACAAAAGGTAATCTATTCTATCTTGATCTCACTGAAAGTTCATGTTTTATTGCACAAGTAGAAGAAAGCTGGTTATGGCATAAAAGGTTGTGTCATGTGAATTTTGATAACATGGTCAACATAAGCAAGGACAAAAGATTAAGAGGTATTCTTATTCATAAGAAACCTAAATTGGAAATATGCAAACAATGTCAAATTGGGAAGATGGGAAAAACTAGTTTCACGAGAAAGAATTACAATACTAAAGAAGTCTTGGAGTTAGTGCATAGAGATTTATGTGGACCAATTGGAACAATAAGTTACACAGGAGATAATTATTTCATTCTATTTTTTGATTACCATTCCAGAATGACGACTGTTATGTTTCTCAAAGAAAAATCAGAAGCTTTTTAGAAGTTCAAGTGGTACCTTTCCAGAGTTGAGAAGGAAACAGGAAAGAAACCTAAATGCTTAATATTTGATAGAGGAGGTGAATTCATTTCTAATGAGTTCAATGGATTCTACAATGAAAGAGGAATCAAGAGACAAGTATCTACCCTAGGTACACCACAATAAAATGGGATAGTAGAAAGAAGAAACTTATCTATTATGGATTATGCAAGAACCTTGATGCTTGAAAAGAATGTTGCAACCAAATACTGGAAGGAAGCTATCAGCACTACAATTCACACCTTGAATAGAGTTCAACTTAAGAAAGGTACTGATCAGAAAATTTTGAATTATGGTATGGCTATAAACCCAATGTTTGTTATTTCAAAGTATTTGGAAGTAAATGCTACATCTTGAAGGAAGCACCAAATGGAAAATTTGATGTAAAAGGTGATGAAGGTATATTCCTAGGCTACTCTTATAAAATCAAAGCATATAAATGTTTGAATCTTACTACTCATAAATTCATAGAAAGTGTACATGTAAATATTGATGAGTTTGTAGAGAGAAGTGAAGAACAGAGCAGTAAAGAGCCCGAGGACTACATAAAATTTGTGTATTATGAACCTGATACTATACCTAAGACACAGGAAATGGTGATTGGACAGCAACCATGTCAACCACTACATTCATTATCACAAACCTTTTTGCAACCTATGCAACATGAAATACTAACTAAAGAAATAGAGTCTTGGACTGAAGAAACTGAGTCACAGACAGAGGGAATCAAGTTGTAGATAGAGGCACCCGAGTCTCAGACAGAGGCGTCCGAGTCTCCGACAATAGAATCTGAGTATCAGTCAGAAGGACAGAAAATAATGTTTGAGCATGCTAGACCAAGTGGAACAAGCCCAGAATCAAAGAGGAAGGAACATGTACTTGCCAAATATGTCAGAAGGCATCATGCACCTGAGCAAATAATTAGAGATCAGACAGAAGGTATAATGACAAGCAACAATATTAAAGGTACATGTTTGCTTAGTGAAATTGAACCTAGATCCATTAAAGATGTGTTGAATGATGAAGTTAGATAGAAGCCATGAATGAAGAGATTGAGAAGATAGAAAAGAACAAAACCTAAACTCTTATACCTAGACCAAAAGAAAAGAATGTGATTGGTACTAAGTGGGTTTTCAAAAACAAGGTGAATGAAAAAGGTGAAGTTTCCAGAAAAAAAGCAAGATTAGTGTGTAAAGGATATGCTCAAGAAGAGGGTATTGCTTATGGAGAAACTTTTTCTCATTTTGTAAGACTTGAAGGAGTCAGAACTCTTCTGGCATACGCAACACATAAAGGTTTCAAGGTATACCAAATGGATGTAAAACATACATTCTTGAATGGAATTCTAGAAGAGGATGTCTATATTGAGAAACCTAAAGGTTTTGTTGACCCTAACAAAAGGAATATGGTTTTCAATTTGCATAAAGCCTTGTATGGACTGAAGCAAGCTCCTAGAGCCTGGTATGAAAGATTGCATGGTTACCTAGTAAGTATTGGATTTTAGAGAACTAATGACAATAGTAGCGTGTATATCAAAGAAGGACCTCAGAACAAGATACTATTAGCAGAGATATTTGTTGATAATATATTGTTTACTGGATATGATGATTTATGCAAAGCATTCTCTGAAGTTATGAGTAAGGAATTTGAGATGTCTATGTTTGGAGAAATCAAATTCTTTGTTGGTTTACAAGTTCATTAGATGAAGGATGGTATCTATATTACTCAGTCTAAATACATCAAAGAGATACTGAAGAAATTTTGAATGGAAGATTCCAGACTGTTGGGACACCTATGTCTACTGGACATAAGTTATCTAAAGGTGATGACTCAAAGTAGGTAAATCAGACTACCTATAGATCCATGATTGACAAACTTCAATATGTTGTTCACACTAGACCTGATATTGCATTAGTAGTAGGTATTGTTGCAAGGTTTTTATCTAATCCTAGAGAGAATCATTTGATGGCTATCAAAAGGATTCTGAGATATCTTGAGGGTACTGAAGATTATGGATTATGGTATAAGAAAGGAGGAAACTTTGATTTAAAGACTTTTACTGATGTTGATTGGGCAGGAAGTGTTGATGATAGGAAGAGCACCAGTGGTGGATCGTTATTCCTTGGTAAGAGATTAGTCTCTTGGACTAGCAAGAAAAAGAGTTGCATCTCTCAATCTACATCAGAGGCAGAGTATGTTGCGGCAACAGTAAATTGTTCAAATATCATATGGTTCAAACAGTTGTTGTCAGGTATGAAGGATGAAATCAAAGACCCAATTATTATCTACTGTGACAACACTAGTGCTATTAACATTTCAAAGAACCCTGTGATTCTTACTAAGACTAAGAATATTGCAATAAAGTATCATATCTTTAGGGAATTGGTTCAAGACAAGGAAGTAAGGTTGGAATATGTGAAAATTAAAATTGTAGACATATTCACAAAACCATTACCTAAGGATGCATTCTTGTATCTTAGAGGAAAGCTAAGGGTGATTCCCCTAACTAAGGCTCACTAATGGACAGATTAGTGATGCATTAACTAATCTACAGAACATATTTAACATGTTGATGCAGATTGTCAGAGCTCATTGCATATGAATCAATACATCAGGTACACTACAATTTCATTGGATAGTGTCTTTGGCATTGGTTTTAAAAGAGGGAGAGATTATTGATGTCATGCCAAAGAAATTATTAAGGAAAAGATTATTGATGACAAAGGGATAAATTTTATCAGAAACAAAGATTAATGTAAGAGAGAGAAATCTATATTTTAGTGATTGTGAAGATAGAGGGAGTTTTCTAGATGAGAATCACAATGAAGCTAAGGACATTAATAAAAATTTATTCTTGTTACTACTGCTCTATAATTCTTTGTATTATGACATGTTGTATTGCATCAATTCCAAAGAGGGAGATTGTTGATGACAATTTCTCAATTGTGTATTGTCATGGATGTTTACACAAATGTAGCGATGTTACACAAATGTCTATACCTAAACCGAGCATAGTCAATGTATGCCAAGTTCTCTTGGGAATTGAAGAAGACCAAAGTGATTTTTATTTCTAATTGAGTTCACTCAGGCAATACAATAATGGTCAGGCATTGAAGGATTACAGTGTTAATTGAGTTATGCATTTAGTTTCAGCCGACTAACAACAGTTTACATTTTATGTTTAATTGGTTATATGGAGCTGATAGACTTAAGTTTTATTATTTATTTGGAAGGATATTCAAGCTGACTTGACAAGACCTATCATATATATACAAGGTCAAGTTTGGATTGAATGTGTGTGAAGTAATAAGCAAAAATATATGGCAGATTGTTTATATGAAGAGTGAAGGAGAAATTAAGTGGGATTCTGATTAAGGACATAACATCCAGATAGAGCTGCAATAGAAGATTTGATCAGTAAGGATCCAGTTTAAAGCTAGAGTAGAGATCTAAATCAGCAAAGAAAGTTGCTTCGTCAAACAAGTCAATCTATTTTTACTCTCTAACAATTGTAGTAGTGATCCAAATATCTTTACAGAGTAGACTTAACAGTCTTTCATAAATCCTCTCACAAGGTAACATTTCTACATTGAAGTATTTGAAGACCTCTAACAAGGGCACTCCTTACAGGGTGATTAAATCCTCTAATAGGATCACACCTAACAATGTGTATTGTAACCTTTAACAGGGTTGGCTCCTAACAGGGATCACTTCAGAAGAGTAAAAAATAGTAACTAGTTGCAATTGGTGGTTTTCCCAAATTGGGTTTCCATGTTAAATCTTGGTGTCCTTTGTGTACATGTTATTTGCTTTATGCTTTATGTTTCTCCACTTAATCACTAAAGGATAATCATAGTTAATATTTTAAGATTTATTTGTTAACCTAGTAACAGTAGAATATCTTTGTTGACCGAGTAACAGTGATAAGTTTGATTAAGACATCTAAGGGAATTAGATTTTTTTTGTGGTAACTGATTCACCCCTCCCCTCTTAGTTACTCAACTCATTTCCAAAAATTGGTATAAGAGGATTTGGTGCTTTTAGGGAAGGTTTTAAGGCCTAAGCTAAAGATCAGAGATGTCTTACAAAAGGGAGATTCCCAAGCTTAACAAAGACAACTTCACTGCATGGCAAGATTTGATGAGGCTAAATATATCTACTATTGGAGATACTGGTTTGCAATTCCTGGATCAAAAGTATGTGGAACCACCGAGACCTATGTCTGTGGATTAGATGGTGGACATGAAGAATCATAACATAATGATGATTGGTATAGCTTCTTCACTCATCTATTCTAAATTTGATGAAGTCAAGGACTGCCTTACTACCTATGATATGTGGAAGAAACTACATGATATACACAGAGGAGATGACAATGTAAAGAGAGCCAAAGCAGAAAGTCTCAGAGGTCATTTTGATCAGATGAAAATGAAAGAAGGAGAAGAGATTACAAAATACAGTGAAAGAATCAAGAAAAGTGTCAGTGCCATCAGAGCTGCCAGTGGAACAATTGAAGACAACATAGTGGTTAGTAAGGTATTGAGAACTTTACTTCCTATCTATGCAATTAGAGTTTCAGCTATTCAAGAGATGAGGTACAGTAATGATATAACTCTAGATGCATTGGTTGGAAGGCTTACATCTTTTGAGTTGGACAATTTTGACAACTATTCTCCTAATCCTAGAAATTTTGAGTCTGCATTCAAAGATAAATTAAACCTTGGTAAGATGGATAGAAAATCAAAAGGAAAACAAATTGATACTGATAGTGATGATGAAGATCTGGAAATAATTGAATCATTACTTACAAAGAGAGCTTCCAAAGGAAAGTACAAAGGAAGAATACCATTGATTTTCTTTTCATGTGATGAGGTTGGTCACATTGATGCTAAGTGTCCAAACAAAGAAGACAAAGGTGAGATAAATTTCAACAATTACAAAGGCAAGAAAGATTTCAAAATTTACAAAAGCTACAAGGATAAAGGTAATAATTCTTGTTATATTGCAAGAGATTCTAATAGTGATGAAGATGAAGATGAAATGGTTTGCATTGCTATTAAGGATGAGTCAGAAAATGAAGATAATGAAAAGAATCCACTTTACTCTCATATTAGAAAAAATGACACTTGGATAATTGATAGTGGTTGTTCTCCCCACATGACTAGTGATAAAACTAAATTTGAACATCTTGAGCACTATGATGGTGGGAGTGTCAATTTTGGGAATGATGAACCTTGCTATGTGAAAGGTAAAGGTTGTATTTCTCTAACTCAAGGAATCAAATGTGATAATGCTAATTGGGTTGAAGGAATAAGGCATAATCTACTAAGTGTGGTACAACTAAATAACATTGGTTTCAAGGTAGGATTCATGAATGGTAAGACAAAGCTCCTGGATGGTAAGGGAAACCTAGTTGGAACTGGCAGGCAAACAAAAGGTAATCTATTCTATCTTGATCTCACTAAAATTTCATGTTTTATTGCACAAATAGAAGAAATCTAGTTATGGCATAAAAGGTTGTGTCATGTGAATTTTTATAACCTATTCAACATAAGCAAGAACAAAAGAATAAGAGGTATTCCTATTCTGAAGAAACCTGAATTGGAAATATGCAAACAATGTCAAATTGGGAAGATGGGCAAAAATAGTTTCAAGAGAAAGATGTACAATACTGAAGAAGTCTTGGAGTTAGTGCATACAGATCTGTATGGACCAATTGGAACAAAAAGTTACACAGGAGAGAAGTATTTCTTTCTACATGTTGATGACCATTCTAGAATGATGACTGTTATATTTTGCAAAGAAAAATCAGAAGCTTTTCAGAAGTTCAAGTGGTACCTTGCCAGAGTTGATAAGGAAATAGGAAAGAAACTTAAATGCTTAAGATCTTATAGAGGAGGTGAATTCATTTCTAATAATTTCAATGCATTTTGCAATGAAAGAGGAATCAAGAGAAAAGTATCAACCCCAGGTACACCATAGAAAAATGGGATAGCAGAAAGAAGAAATAGATCTATTATGGATTGTGCAAGAACCTTGATGATTGAAAAGAATGTTGCAACCAAATACTGGAAGGAATCTATCAGCACTGCAATTCACACCTTGAATAGAGTTCAACTAAAGAAAGGTACTAAGAAGATACCTTTTGAATTATGGTATGGCTATAAACCCAATGTTCATTATTTCAAAGTATTAGAAAGTAAATGTTACATCTTGAAGGAAGAAAGAAATGGAAAATTTGATGTAAAATGTAGTGAAGGTATATTCTTAGGCTATTCCTATAAAAGAAAAGCATATAAATGTTTTAATCTTACTACTCATAAAGTCATAGAAAGTGTACATGTAAATATTGATGAGTTTGCATAGAGAAGTGAAGAACAGAGGAGTAAAGAGCCTGAGGACTATAGAAAATTTATTTATTATGAATTGGATACTATACCTAAGACATAGGCAATGGTGATTGGACAGAAACCATGTCAACCACTAAATTCATCAACACAAACCTTGTTGCAACTTGTGCAACCCAAGCTGCTAACTGAAGAAATCGAGTCTCAGACTAAAGAAACTGAGTCATAGACAGAGGGAACCAAGTTGCAAACAGAGGCACTCAAGTCTTAGATAAAGGTGTTGTTAGTATTTTCGGTTTTGAGGTCTTACCTTAAAATTTTGTTTCCCAGTGCTTTTTCTTTCCTGAAAATGTCAAAAACCTATCCAGTGCATCACTAAAATTCCTTGAAAATTGTCATCTCCATGATATAAAGTGATAAAAATTGAGAAAACCCTAAGTCTAGAATCATATTCTATTTGAAAACACAAAAAACCCTCAATGTTCTTGGTTGTGTTCTATTTTGAAATTACTTTATTGGGTAACTTATGTCTTTTATGCCATGTGTCTATTTTCATGTTTGAGTCATAATCGCAAAGTCTCTTTAAGCATTAAGAATATTCAATTTTCTTTTGAGACTTGGTGAAATGATTTGGTCACGTTACCGCAAAGAGAAAATAATATGCCCTCAATGTTAAGGATATTTCACGCAGACCGTTGATAAAGATCCTGATCTTACCATGTGCAGAAAGTCTCAGAAAGAACCCCCAAGTTAATGAAATCCTTTGGCTACTTTGAGATCACTCATTCACGCAATATCCAAATCAAATCAGAGGTTAAAGATGGGTGGAATTTTTCATGCAGTCGCATTATCTTGAAAGGAAATGAGAGTCAAGTTAAAAGCTGTGAGATAAAGCGATTACCGTCTAATTCAAGATTGATCCTGTGGCTAGCGTGAAGTTGGTGATAAAAGTCAAAAAGTCAAGGAGGGTTCAGAAATTCAGAGGTGTTGATTCAAATACAGATACGTGTCCATGTTATTCAGAAATCCTACTGTAGTCCGGAAGTCTGCATATAAATGGAAGAGTTAAGAAATATTTCCGCGACTTTGAAATCCTTTGGTCACAAAGACTCGCAAAGTTCACCAGAGTTAAGACATGGTTACCATATATCATTAGTCGCGAGATCTCATATGATATCAAGGGTTAAGTTAAAGATCATGAAACTTAGTGACAACTGTCAGATTCAAAGAGAAGAAATCCAGTGGACAATGTTTAATCGTGGAATGAAAGAATAGATGAGTGAAAAGTATGGAGACTTAAGGTAGACGGTCTGATTAAAAGAAAATCTAAAGGTGGTCCCGAAGTCTCAGAAGAATTTTCCAAAGTACATAAATATTATGAGATTAAATGTTGATGGTCGATTTAAAAGTATATCTTATGGTGTGTGTTTAATCTCTTGAAGGAACCACAGTTAATCATTATGACAAAGTTTAATCTTATGGTGTGTGTTTAATCTCTTAAAGGATTATGACAACGTGTTTTAAAGTATGTCGTGTTGTAATAATTTGAGCTAACCACATTTAATGCTTTATTCAAAATTGATCACCTGTCAACCTCAGATGCCATGGCTAGGTAAAAATTGATTTCAATGCATGCAGGAGTAATGATGGAAGTGACTAACTAGAATTTCCATGATTTCAAATCAAATGGTGCATTGATTTCCCATGAATAATTAAGTGTTTTCGTGTTCATTTCAGATTACCAAGTTTTCAAATTCTAGAGTGAAGAGTTTCATAGTTTTCAGAAGTCCTCAGAGAAAGGGAATCGTGTGAATTTTAGAGCAAATTGCAGTCAAAGAGCTTGTCTTTCAGAAAAATAGAGTTGTTTCAGTCAAAATTCAGAAAACAAAGAAGATGAGTAGGTCATTTATGAGTGGAGCTTCGTCTAGTGGGGCAAATATGGAAGCCAAGGATGATCAAAAGGGGAAAACAAATTACTTAGATGAGGTTATGTCTTTATTTCCCAGTTCCAACCAAAAAAAAAAGGTAAATGATGATTTCCTTGGTGATGATATGTCATTCATTAGAGATGCTAAAACTCCTGGTTCCTTTGGTTATTCACTTTTCAATTATTTCTACAATAATAGTGATCAATCTATTCCCATTTCAAACCCATCGACCTGTGGCCTAGCTAAGTTGTTAGTACCAGATGTGTTTATAGATTTGGATTTGATACTTGAGCTGGCCAGTAGATATGATGTCCTCTCTAAAACCATCAAGAAAGATGATGTAACTGCCCTAGTTACCTTAGATAGATCATACTTCATGAAGGCTTTTAATCTTTACAACCGAATAGCCATAAAGATTAACTTGAAAACACTAGAGGCCAGATATGTTAGAGAATCTTTTGTTGTATCCATATTAATTCAGGGTCATGTGCCCAAAAGGATGAAAAATTACATAGAAGCCATGCTAAGTACTTTTCCCTACTTCTACAAAGATCTCAATTTTTATATGAAGTACATTTCCTATGCATTGTGTAGAGTATTAGGAGTGGATGGGGGTGCTGAGAGAATAGGTTCATATATTATGATGATTGTCCTAGATATGTAAAGTCCGCATGTTGGCACAGACTATGACTACATCCAATATGTTATAGATGCAATGCATCAAGGGTTTGTGGATATTCAAAAAAAGGAGAAAGTCCCTAAATTCATGCAATACTCTTTATTAATGCATCTAATTTTGTATTACAATTTCCCTATCATGGATGTGCATAATTTGAGACCTAAAAGGTTCCACCAAGGTCAGAGAAACCATGTGCAATTATGGTTGAAAGTATGGAACTATACAGCAAGGGAAAATGAATTTTGTGCATTCCAAAATTGGATGCTGTATCCAATTCTCAGGTGTTTAGGAGTCAACAGGACTAGGTTTCCAACCAAAGTATTAAAGTTGCTGAGGCCTTGTCAATTTACAGATAAATGGCTAGGAGACCATAACTGGGGGGATTTTTATTATGAAAAGAATTTTACTCTGATAAGAGTTTATGGTTGCACCCACCCACCACATGTTCTCCTATTTCATGTGCCACCAAGGATAGTTGTCATGGAATTCATCTGGTAGTTGATGTTAAGTGGTAAGGAGCACTTGGCTCTGCATAGAAAAGGTACTTTTACTCCCCAACAATTCAAAGTTTACAACTTTACATTTGGTAAGAGGGCTTTGGATTCAGTAAACAGTTGGTTAAGGAACTACAAGATGAATGTAGCCTTGTATAGGTACATTGACACAAAAGGTTTTATTATGAGTTCAAAGAAGCTTCTGATACCAACCATTCCCAATACAAAGGAACATGAGCATTGTATGGAAGAGGATCTCATAAGAAACATGTTGGATGATGAATAGATCACAAGAAGAGTAGACATGTTCAATGAATTGATGGATTTGGAATGACAAGTCAAGAGGAAAGGGATTTCTTTTGGGGGTTACTTCCCTAATGTGCCATACTTTCAAAGGTTAGACAAGATGATAGAGTCACATAAAACATTATGTAAACAACTTGAGGATCTAATTGATGATAAGGATAAAGGGAATAAGAAGCACTCTTCATCAGAATATGAAGATGATAGTGATGAAGGGTATTCAATTCCTATCCCACCCCCCATGAATCAACCACATGCCACAGAACAAGAAACAAAATAAAATGTAATAGTGGATCTTGCAAAGGAACCAGATATTGAAGTTACTGATTAGCCGCATTCAAAAAAATAGAAAGTACAATTAGGGGAGCTATTTTATGTGAGAAGACAAGGAAAGAAAAAGGATCAAATAGGTTCTCTAATCACTGGTGATAGAACTTATGACCATCAGCTAAGGAAAATTATTAGAGAAGGGAAAAATGTCCAAAAAGATGATGAAGATGAAATTGAATTGACTCTTCAATTATGCCAAGATGAAAGATTGTTGCATCAGGAAAAATTCTTAAGTGATGTTGACTTTATAAAAATAGAGGAGTTCAAATTTTTTTTGATTTGGAACAAACAGCAATAGGTTGCATCACAACTACAAATTACTGAAGGTAATCCAGCACCCAATGAAGCCTTGCAATCCCTATAGGATTATGATCCAGAGACAGAAGATATGACACCTGAAGAAGCTAGAAAATCAGTTAAGGCCAGTGGTATGTTACTACTACCATGCTGGGATCTTGCACTAGCCTTCACTATTGACCAAATAAAAAGGCATCATGATATTAAATTGTCATCAGAAACATAGGTTGGTGATATGATTAGAGGATTTGGATATAGTACAAAATCCAAAGCTTTGGCAGTGTGGATTTTAGATCCAAAGAATCAGAAGCCTTCTCTGATTAATATACAAGAAAAAATGGATGGTGACAAGATTATCTAGTCCATTCATAATATAGGAGATTTGGAGATATCTCAGGTTCTTACTCATTTTGCCCAGTTGAATCAAGCCAAATCTGAACAAATGTCACAAAGATATGATAAATTGTTCAATGAATCAATTGATATAGAAAAAGACAGGGAGTTAGGCTAGAAAAGGATCAGTGCACTAGAAAAACTTGTGGCCGAGTTGACTCAAAAGTTACAAGAAATGTCTGAGGTAATTCATGCCTCACCCAAGCAAGTTTCTGATGTAGGAGCTCAGATTGAGGATGCAGGGGGTGTTACAAAAATAGAGCAAGCAACCCCATAACATAATAAGGTTATCTTGGAAGCCCTGATGCAAATTTTATAGCATAGGATTAGTGTCCTGGAGGACAAAGTTGACCCAGTACATAATGCATACAGAAAGTTGTCTGGCCTACAAGTGGAGGAAAATAATTATGTGTTAACTTTCAATCCTTGTTTTGCAACATGGTTAGTAAGGACCTAGATTTTTGAAAGGTTAGCATCCTTGCAACCACTTAGGGCAGACCTCCCAGAGATTGTGTGTGAAGTGGGAGAAGAAATAAATCAGATTAATGTTACCTTGTCTTTCTTTAAAGGTAAGGTGAATCAGATAGAGGCTAGAATTAATATGTTTGGCCTAGAATATAATAGGTGCATTCCTCCAATAAAGGGAGATGATGATCAAATTAAACCAATAGAAGTATGGAAAGGTGAGTTTGACACCTTACTTCCTAATAAAGAGGCATTAATTTTAGATAATGGCACCTTGGACATGGAAAGATTCAACAAGATTTTGGATGAGGCCTTCAAAGCTGAAAAATACTTTAACAAGTTTGTAATTGATGTCAAGATGATAACAGATGCCAGGTGGGAATGGAAAAAGACACAACTGTAGAGCACTCATAGCTTCAATTGGCCTACAGAGGCAAAAGTAGCAGCATGGGATATTCTCACCAAGCCCAAGAAGAAGAAGGCTGCAACAATTGACCTGGATATATTAGATGAAGAGTAAAGAGGACACCTGGCACCTAATCTCTAAGCACGGGGAGGATAATTTTCTTTAAGACTAGTGTAAGTTATCCTAAAATGGCGGTCACTAGGTCTCATTAAAACTACATGAAGTTATCCAAAATATCAACAGACAAAGGTGCCAATTGTTTAATAGTAAAGATCAAATTTGATCGTCAACAAGTCTTGTCTTTTCACCATTCAGAAGTATAACTATAAATTTTGTCTTCTAATAAATTTAGGGTTAGCTTAGCCATATGAAGCTTTTTGCATCCTTGATTCTTAAGGATTCCAAGATGGCTAATGCTTCCTATATATAGCAAGTAGAAAGATATTGTAAAGGATGGTAAAATCAAAACTGCGAGGCAGGCTTTTCAATTGTGTCTAAGTTTTCAAAAGGGTTTTTAGTCTATTTGAATTTGTTGAATCAGAATACTATTAATAAAATATAATGGAATTTCCTATATCAGATCTCTGATGTCTTTTTGTATTTATTTTTTTAGTTCTTGTATGTTTAAATTGTAAGACATTTTAAATGTACTAGTTATAAGGTAACTATGTTATTATTTGTGAGTTTCTTTCAAGGAGAGTTTAAACCTTGCAAATAGTTCTAGAGGGTTAGGGTTTTGTGTAAGAATCTGATGCAGAGGTGTGAGAATGAGAAGATAGTTTGTAAGGCATTCTATCTGGGATTTTATTTATGTTCTAATTAATTGTTTTCCTTGTGAATGTATGTTCCATTATGACTCTTCTCCTAGGATTAGGCACTAGTCAATTTTTTAACAAGTAGTTATTATCATCAATCAATCAATTACAAACAAATCTTTTATTTTTGGTATTAAGAACATATATGTCTAGTTAATTGTATTGAAAAATACAATTCATCATGGTGATTCCTTAAAGAGAGAATCAATAGGTTATCCTTCCTAAGTATAGTACTATAAAAAGAAGAAGGATGAATGTCCTTATTACACTAATAATAGCTCTTGTTAAGTTTCTTGTATAAGGTTAATGATGTTCATCATCAGGATTTGTCGTCAACTGTTGTAGTTTAAGATAGGAGTGAATAAGTTTTTCCACTGTTAGGTTTACTAAGAATCAGTAATCTGTGAAAGGTACACCCACTTGGGTTTGTGGAGTCTGAAGTGTAGAAGGATTATATCCTTGTTCATTAGCCTTTTCTCTGTATGAATCTACAATTGGGAGTCTCAGAGTCAAGCTTGGTAAGCTATATAGTGATTCAACAAGAAAAGTGCTAACAAATTGGCAACTCTACTGGGGATTACTTTTAAATGTTTTAGAGCTATGTTTATCAGAGAGTTAGTCCTTATGATACTAAGAATAAGTCTATTTTTCCTAATAATTGTGGGAGAGAGTCTATTCTTTTTATCTATCATTGTGCACTACATGAAGGTCATAATCCTGAAAATGATACTAATATTATCTCACGTAGATTGAGTGGTGGTTTTGAATTCTTTGATGTGCCCCAGTGCATATTTTTGAAGAAACATTTTGTAGGAGAAAGTGAATCTGCACAAGTATAGACATTAAAGGATAGTGCTCTTATGATTACATATTTGCACAAGGTGAGAAATTACTCTGAAAACTTTGCATATGGGATTTGTTTAGACTCATTGTTGTGAAGGAACGTCTAATTTGGGACAAGATTCTCAGCTATATTTTTATATATTTGTCCACTGCAAAGAGGTGGAGACTCTAATCTTTGTGCATTCCAGTGTGATTTGCATATTGAATATATTGAATATACTTATCTACTTTAAAAGATGAGTCAAAAAAGAAATACCAGATCCTATTTCAAGGCTAATCTTGAGAAGGATATTGGAGAAGAGCTCCATACTCTTGGAAGGAGATAATGGCCCAAGAGAGGTGGGTCAAAAAATGATTCCCCAAATACCTCTAAGGGGAGGATGGAAACCCTTGTTCCAAAAAAAAAGGTCATCTTCATCTGAAAATGCATAACCCATAGAGCCAGTTGATTCTTATAGAGCTGATGCAAACTTTGATCCTTTCAGAGATGGGGAAACTACTGATGTAGGTTTCTTCCCTGCAGAAGAAAATCTAGCTCCACCAGAAGAAACTTCTGCTATTGAGACAACCTCTTATGACTCTGATAAGTTAAGAGAAAAGGTTCTAGCTTTGAGAAAAAATAAAAATGAGTAAGAAATAGAGATAGCAAATGCAAGGAAGAGGCGTGAATAGGAGCTATATGACTTATTGGTAGAGAGAGAAGAACTGTTGGCCGAAACAAGAAGAAATGACCTCAAGGCTAAGAGCCTAAGTGAAGAGTTTAAAGGCCTAGATACAGACTTGTTTGGTGATCTTGATGATTTGAGGAAGAAAGTTGCAAATAAGACATCAAATTCTAGCAAAGATGAATTTGAAGGAAGTGGACTTGTCATCAGACAATTGCACACATATGAGGTTGAACAAAATGCAAAACTCAAGATAAGTAGTAAAGATGTCCTCAACAAGGGTAAGAAAAAGGTTGTTGGTGTTATTATAGATGAGCCTAAGCCAAACATAACTATCCCTACAAGAATACCTCAAGTTGATGTAGAGCTTGAACAAGCCAGAAAAGCCACGGAGGATCTAGTGAAACAGCTAGAAAAGTTGGAATTAGAGGTTGTTGCAACTGATATGAGAATGGAAATAGATCTCTTACATGCTACTAATAATAGTACTATGACTAGTTCTATGCCTGTCAATCATGGGATTCAGAAACAAAATCAATCTTCTAGCCCTAGTCCAAACAATCAAGGTGCTGGTCCTAAAATTCAAAATTCTAACCCAAGTGTGGTTACTCAACTTTCAGGTCTTGATCCAAGCACTCAAGTCTCTAACCTAAAGAAAAGTGTTCCCCCCCCTATTCAAAATAAAAAAGGAACAGCTAGACGAAGTGGTAACAATGTGCTGGGAAATTTCCAAAGGAGACCTATTTACATGGAGGGGTATAAAGCCCTTTTCTTCGATGGCATTCCTGGTCACCCAAATGTGATCCCCAATGAGGTAAGAGATAAAATCCCTAAATTCACAAGAAATAATGTTGTAACTTGTGAAGAACATTTGAAAGCTTTCAGTGATAAGATAACTAATTTTGAAATTGAAAATGAATATGTCATCATGAAGCTTTTTCTTCAGTCCTTAACAGAAGATGCTAGGGATTGGTTTACAAATCTGCCTAATGATAGCATTGTCTCTTGGGATGAGTATGTGAAATCTTTTAGGGAAAAATACAAAGAACATGTGAACTCTAGTTATATGCTGAATGAATTCAATAACATCAAAAATTCCCTAATGAGTATGGCATATTTTAACAATAGATTCCAAAAGGCCATGAATAAATTGTTCTAGGTGCTGAGGTTAGACGAGGAAGTATGTCTGACAACTTATTTCAATGTTGTTGATGGTAAGATGTCTTACCATTCTCAAAGAGAAAAACCCAACAACCTTAAGAGATGCATACAAAGTAGCTATTGATATTGAAATAAATAGGAGAGCATTAGGAAAAATGGGAAAAAGGGATGATAATAAGCTTTGGAAAGAAAAGGGACCAGTTAGCAAACCTGTCAAAGAAGATGACATGGTTGAAAAATTTGTGAGTGCAGTAAAATACCTCGCTACTAAAATGGACAAAAATTACAAAGGAGGTTACTATGATAACAAATATTCAAACCAAAGGTTTGATTAGCAGCATAACCTGAGGGATTACCCATACAAACTAAATTGGAATAATGGTAAACATGTCTTTGAAGATCAACAGAACCAAAAATCCAAGGAAGCCCCTGATCCCCTAAAAAGGAATAGTAAAAATTATGTTGAAAACACTCCTTGGTGTGCTTCCTGTAACATGTCACATTCTTCATATCAATGTGTGGTAGCCCAAGCCTTATCTGAACAAATGGATGAAAGTGATGAACAAATGAGTGCAGGGCAAGAAGGCCCTACTATTAACATGTTTACAGTGAAAAGACCTTATCCATGGTCTTAAAATAAAGATGAGCCTCTTGAAGATATGCCTACTACAAGAGAGAAATACTTAGAGAAATACTTAGAGAAATACAAGTCACATTCTGATTTTAAAGTTCCTACTGATGAAGAAAAGAGATACTTGACTATTGCAGCCATTAATCAAGCCAGGGAGGCATACAATTTGAGAAATAGGAGAGTGGAGCCTACTCAAGGTAAACGTGGCCCTACATATATTAGAAAAGACTCCCCTCAAGGTGCTGCAGATTTTCCTGTCAAGGAAAGCAGAGATAAGAAGTCTGCAAGACAAGTGGAACCTTTTTATAATCATAAGGAACAAGAAGGAACAAAAGAGGAGAAAATAGCCAATGATAAAGCCAAGAAAGGTAAAAATATGGGTGATGTATCCTCTGAATTACCCTTGTTTGACATGAAACATGCTCTGACTCAGATGAAAGTTTTGGTCCCACTGATGGGGATGCTAAAAATAAAAGAGCATAAAGAAGCTGCATTAGCACTTTTGAGAGGGATATATGATGTCTCTATGTCAAACCAAGAGAAAATATCCTTGACTTCAAATAATGGTAAAAATGAAAGTCCATCTATCAAGGAAAAAGAAGAACAAGTGAAAGGAAAAGAAAAAATCAAAGAAATTTCCAAGATCTGCATTGGCAATGTAATTACTCAAGAACCATTGTGTATTGACCCATTTTATAACACTTTGATAATAAATAATTTCTTAGTGCAAATTTTCATGATAGATTCTGGTGCTGCAACAATTGTAATGTCATATCATGTCATGAAATAAATGGGCCTTCAAGTCACCACCCCTAATGGAAGTTGTTATGCAATGGATAATAGGGAAGTTCTTGTGATAGGAACATTGAAAGACATTGAAGTAAAAATAGATTCTTTCCTAGAGGCTACCTATAGAATGGACATAGTTGTTGTAGATACCAAGCCCCATTATGGTATGCTTTTGTCAAGACAATGGGCAGCAACAGTGGGTGGAAGACCTCATTCACTTGTCATGGTGGAGATGGTTATGCTTGACCAATTGAATTTTTGTTTAGATATTGATATGGAAAAATTTTCTGTGAAAGAGATCAAGCCACAATTGAGAAATACTGATCCAATTTTTGATGAGTTGTTGTTGCCACAAGATGGACTATGGAAGATGTAATTTGATGGGGGATACTGCAAGGAACGATTAGGAGCAAGAGTCTTATTCATTTCCCCGTCAGGTATTACTTTTAAATATTCTTTCCTATTAGCCTTTCATTGTATAAATAATATAGCTGAGTATGAGGCCTTGATATTACGAATAGATATTGCAATTAAACATGGTATCAAATGTTTGAAAATTCATGGAGATTCCCAATTGATCATATCTTAGATAAGGGCATAGTATGCTGCCAAATATGGTAGACTAAAATTGTACAAATATGCAGTCTAGGATAGCTTAGAATTATTTGATGCTTTTAACAACCTTTGGGTGGAAAGATCAAATAACATAATGGCAGACTTTCTTGCTAATGTTTCCCTAAAAAACAATGATGTTAACCTTACTAGAATATCTATGGTAGAAGTGAAAAATAGACCAGCAGTCCCTGATAATATCCATAACTGGAAAGTATTTGAGGATGATGATGACATTCTTAGATTTATCCAATGTATAGATCAATATGATGGCCAAAAAATTGATTGTGAATCTCTAGTAGCAGTTGTGGATGGTAGGGAATATATTTTTGATCATTAACTTATTCAGCTAGCTACTAATCATATTCCCAAAGGATTAGTTGAATTGGAGGGCATGTTTAGTATAAATGATAATTATATGTCCTAGAAATCCAATGCCAAGGTAGGAGATTTGGAAGAAATAAATCTAGGATCTGAGACATCTCCCCAGTTGGTCTATATTGGTAAAAATCTGGATAGAAATGTGAGATTGAATCTGATAAGGCTGCTGAAAAAATATAAACATGTTTTTGCCTGGTTTTACAAGGATCTAAAATCTTATAGAAAAGACTTGTTTCAGCATGATATCCCACTTAAAGAAGATGTGAGACCATTTAGGCAAAAACAAAGACCCATCAACCCACTATTAGCTACTAAAATGTAGATGGAATTAATGAAGCTGAGGAATGAAGGCATAATTCAGCCTATTAGACATTCATCATGGGTTTCTAATTTGGTCCCTGTGAGAAATAAGAATGGGGATATAAGATTATGTGTTTACTTTAGAAACCTGAATGTAGCCTCACTGAAAGACAACTATGGATTACCCAATATGGAAGCTATGTTACACAAGGTCACTAGATGTGATCTATTATCTTTGATGGATGGGTTCTCAGGGTACAATCAGGTGTTGGTTAAAGAATCTGAACAATTCAAGACAACATTTACCACTCCTTGGGGTACTTATGTGCATGTTCGCATGTCTTTTGGTTTAAAAAATACTGGTGCAACTTTTCATAGAGCCATAGATGTAGTTTTTAGAGATCTCATAGATGTTCTTATGGTAGTTTACCAAGATGACTTGACAGCCTTTTCAAAGAAAGAATAAGATCACTGTAATCACTTGGAGAAGATCATGATTAAAGTATTAGAATATGGGGTATCATTGAACCCAAAGAAATGTCACTTTGCTGTCACTAAAGGAAAAATTTTAGGTCACATAGTGTCAAAGGAAGGAGTAAGAATAGATCCAGAAAGAGTTGAGGCTATTCAGAAAGTGCTTGCTCCTAAAAATTTAAAAGGTATACAATCATTTCTGGGATAAATCAATTTTGTTAGGAGATTTATTTCAAATTTTGTAGAACTAGTCAAGCCCATAGTCAAGCTGTTGAAAAAGGATGTGAAATTTGAATGGGATCAAGAGGCACAATCATCTTTTGAGAAGATAAAACAAGCCATCCAAGAAGCCCATGTCTTAGTATCTCCTAACTATGCCAAATCTTTCTCTTTATTCACATTTTCTTCTTTTCACACCATTGTTGCAGTCACATCGAAGGAACAGTCAGTTATCACTGATGACTAACTCAAGTATTGACTGAAAGAATAGAGAGTTTAGAAATGACAAAATGCTTAGCTGTTAAGAGCTAAAAATAGACTTAATTGATACTTATCATTTTTTTATTCTACAAGAGAAAGCCGGAGACAAGTAATTGATTTAAAGCTTCTTTGTCCAGTTGGCAAGAAGATCTCTAAGAGATAAAACTAGAGTTTTTCTTTAAATCTAATTGTCAAGAATTGTGGATCACGCCAAGATTCAAGAAAGTCAAGAAATGATGAAATCATGTCTATAAAGAGACAACCCAATTCATTACGAATTGTGGGGTGAACAAGAGAAGAGAGAATAGATGCTGAAGAGATTCTGAAGGAGAAGAAAGTTTTTATTCAGACCTGATCAACAAGCTTAGGAAAGAGCTAGACTCTGCAGACACCAATAAATAGTTAAACAACATCACATAGCATAACAGTGTGGAGCAAAGGTATTGAATTGATTATATTGATCAGAGAGGTAATGCACTTACAATAGATCTAAAAATCTACAATTCAAGTTGTATATGTGAACAAATCACTTTAGTGTTTTAGTTTAACCATTGAAGCATCAAGTCTCTTAACCGAGAAGGAATTAAAAGTCTTCTACAATTTAGATACATCCCAAGGAGTATCAAACAGTTTGATCATAGAAAGTAGCATTGGATATGCCCAATACCTATTAATAGGCCAAGTGAGTGTTTGATCAAGGATGGTAGCATTAAATGCTAGATACTAAGTGACAAAATATCTTTTAAATCCTCTAACAAGGTCACACTTAATAGTGTGTTTGTAACCTTTAACAGGGTTGGCTCTTAACCGAGCTCACTTTAGAAGAGTGAAATTTTGGGGTACCGGTCCTAGTGGTTTTTCCCTTAACAGGGTTTCCACATTAAAAATCCATGTGTTATGTGTTTATGTTTCATTACTTTACTGTTTTGCATTTCACATAAGCTATTCTGGATTGATCGGTATACTCTAGTTATTTATTGTGTTTCGATAAATAGAAGACTGCTTATCGCTAAACATATAGAAGAAGGATTTACAAAGCATTCCAACAAGTAGTAAGTTGTTAAAAGTATTTTAAGGCATTCATCTTGTAGGACTAGGTATAACTAGAGGCTTATAAGTGGCAATAAGTTTTAAGGGTTGATTTAAGGATTAATTTTTGAGGCCATTGACTCACCCCCCCTCTCAGTTATTACTAATAGTTGGTATCAGAGCGTGCGTGTTTAGAAGGAAGGTTTCAAGACCTAAGATAAAGATCACAATATGAACAGATGAGATGTGCCCAAGTTGAACAAAGATAATTTTGCTTCATGACAAAGCAAAATAAGACTCCACTTATCAGGTATTGGAAATGATGTTACTCAATACTTAGATACTCAATATGTGTTGCCCACAGGTGCACCCATAGTTGAACAAATGAGAGAGAAACATGAGCATAATTAAATGATGATAGAGCTTGCTTCCTCACTCTCTGATTTTGAATTTGAAGATGTCAAAACCTCCAAGACTGCAAAGTAGATGTGGAACAAATTGATGCTTGTATATGGTGGTGATAAGAATGTTCTGAGAGCCAAGACAGAAAGCCTTAGAGGAAATTTTGATGATCTCAAAATGAAAGAAGGTGAAAACATCACACAGTAAAACATAAGAATCAAAGAGGTAGTCAATGCTATCTGAGGAGTTGGAGGTGTACTAGAAGAAGATACAATGGTAAGTAAAATTCTAAGAACCTTACTGCCTACTTATGCTATTAGAGTATCTTCCATACAAGAAATCAGAGCAGTAGAAAATAGTAATGTTACTCTAGACAGTTTGATTGGAAGACTGATTTCATTTGAGATGAATAATTTTGAGAATAGTGTCTTACCAAACATAGAGTTTGCATTCAAATCTTCTTTAAGAATAAGTAAATCAAGTTATAAACACACTATGAGAAATGATAGTGATATTGAAAGTGAAGAAGAAGATCTTGATGAAATTGAAGCACTTATGGCTAGAAGAATGCAGAGAGGAAAAGGTAAATTACCACTTGTTTGTTTTAATTGTAAATAGATTGGACACTTTGCTGTAAGATGTCCTAACAGAAGAAAAGATGACAGAAGTAATGATAGGTCATTTGAAAAGAAGTTTGACAGAGGTGATTACAGAAGCAACTGACAATCAGAAAGAAGAGATACCTGAGACTACAAGGACAAAGGAAAGAAGGCCAGTTACCTAGAAAAATGCAAAAATGCAAGATGAATTTTGGAGGAGCATTTGAGCATTTGAGCTTGGATATTGCAACTTCTCTCTTCTTGTCTCATTCTTCTTGCATTCATGGCTCCTCATATAGATTAGAATCATGTTTATTTCCATAGATTAGATTTGCATTCATATTTCCTTTCATAGACTAATATGCATTGCAATCATATAGATTAGATCTCATTTCTATGCATTTGAATCTCTCATTTCATGGTGTATTTGCAATAGACACAACT
>MU227101.1:830592-848689 GCA_018584345.1 Thuja plicata
TGTCCTACAGAATATTGTAAGGGGAATGCCCATGTGGCTTTGCATATTGTAATTCTGAAAGTTTGTAATTCCACATTTGTGGAGATAATAAGAATCCCATTTTCTGTTCTTGCAAATTTTTGTTGCTGCTCTGTTTTTGTTATGTGTTTGTGGTATTAAGGGGAGCACCCTTCATCAGATCAATAGAACAAAGAGTTCATAAATGACAAAATGCTTAGCTGTAAAGAGCTAAAAGTAGACTTAACTGATACTTATCATTGTTTTATTCGACAAGAGAAAGTCGGAGATAAGTAATTGATTTAAAGTTGCTTTGTCCAGTTGGAAAGAAGATCTCTATGAGATAAAACTAGAGTTTTTCTTTAAATATAATTGGTGAGAATTATGGATCACACCAAGAATCAAGAAAGCCAAGAAATGATGAAATCATGTCTATAAAGAGACAACCCAATTCATTACAAATTGTGGGGTGAACAAGAGAAGAGAGAATAGATGCGAAGAGATTCTGAAGGAGAAGAAAGTCTTCATTCAGACCTGATCAACAAGCTGAGGAAAGAGTTAGATTATGCAGACATCGACGAACAGTGAAACAACATCACAAAGCAGAACATTGTGGAGCAAAGGTATTGAATTGATTATATTGATCAGAGAGGTAATGCACTTATAATAGCTCTAAAAATATGCAATTCAAGTTGTATATGTGAACAGATCACTTTTGTGTTTTAGTTTAACCATTGAAGCATCAAGTCTCTTAACCAAGCAGGACTTAAAAGTCTTTATAATTGAGATACATCCCAAGGAGTATTAAAAAGTTTGATCATAGAAAGTAGCATTGGATATGCCTGATACCTATTGACAGACCAAGTGAGTTTTTTTTCAAGGATGGTAGCATTACATGTCAGATACTAAGTGACAAACTATCTTTTAAATCCTCTAACAAGGTCACACTTAACAATGTGTTTGTAACCTTTAATAGGGTTGGCTCTTAACCGAGCTCACTTCAGAAGAGTGAAAATTTTGGGTACGGGTCCCAGTGGTTTTTCCCTTAACAGGGTTTCCATGTTAAAAATCCATGTGTTATGTGTTTATGTTTCATTACTTTACTATTTTGCATTTCACATAAGCTATTCTGGATTGATCTGTATACTCTAGTTATTTAGTGTGTTTCAGTAAATAGAAGACTTCTTATCGATAAACATATAGAAGAAGGATTTACAAAGCATTCCGAAAGGTAGTAAGTTACTATAAGTATTTAAAGGCATTCATATTGTAGGACTGAGTATAACTAGAGGCTTATAAGTGGCAATAAGTTTTAAGGGTTGATTTAAAAATTAATTTTTTAGGCCACTAATTAACCCCCCCTCCCTCTCAATTATTACTAATAGTATAGTTGTCATTGACTTTTTGATGAACAATGTGATCGCTAGATTTGGTGTTCCAATCAAGCTAGTAATGGACAATGCCATGTGCTTTAGGTCTGAAGAATTTGTTGATTTCTGCTCTGATATGGAAATTGTCATTTCTTACTCATGCCCTTACCATCCACAGGCCAATGGGCAAGCAGAATCAATTAACAAAAGTATTCTACAAATTTTAAAGAAGGCCCTAGAGAATAACAAGAGAGCATGGCATGCAAAGTTAAAACTTTCCCTATGGGAAGATAGAATCACTATCAAGAAAGCCACAGGAAAATCTCCTTTTGAACTGGTATATTGTGTTCAGTCAAGAATGCTTGTTAATAATTTACTTCCAATTTATAACTTCATCCAAGATGAAGAGATTGAGGTTTCTGAACCTATGCAAGAGAGAATGGTGCAACTAGTAGAATTGGATGAAGTGAGGAGAGATAGTCAAAGGGAGAATATCAAATTACAAAAAAGGATGAAATACCTTTTTGACAAGAGGGCAAATGAAAAAAAATTACAGCCTAGTGACTTAGCATTGAAATGGAATGCCAAGGCTGAAGACAAAGGCAAACATAAGAAATTTGAATCATTGTGGTTAGGGCCTTTTGTGATCTATCAGATTTTTGGAAAGGATTCATATCTCCTCAAGAATATGAATGATGAAGAATAGGAGTTGCCACTGCTTGGACAATTCCTGAAAAATTTCTTCAATTGAATCTTTTTTCCATGCACAGTAGTTGTATTCTTATGTATAGGTGTGTTTCCTTTTGTCATGTGTTTTTTGTTAGAGTAATAGTCTCTCAGGTTATTAATTAAATCATTATTATCTAATTACTAACTCACCTATTCACTCTATTTGCTTAAGCTAACCTTAGGTTTTCCCTTTTAGGGTTTCGTGATTCCTTTTATAAGGATTCACCTCTTTGCATTTTCATAAGGAGTTTTCACATCTCATTGTAATCTAGAAACATATTGTTAATATATTATTTTCTTTTGCATACGATGTCTCCTCTAGCTTTTTGGCCGCCATAGTTTTCTTTTGTCTTCTGGTCTTCACTTCCTCTATGTAATAGGTTATGCATGCAGGTCTTCTTGGGAGAATAGGTGTCTACCTATTCTAACATTTCTTTCCCATTTGTGTGTTTGATTTTAGCAATAGGTTAGTGCGGTTGTGGTCTGCTTTCCTAGAGATCTGTTATTCTTTCTATGAACTTGCATTCAAGCATCCTTAGAGAGAGCCACTATTGGTAGTATTTCTGGTTTTGAGGTCTTACCTTAAAATTTTGTTTCCCATTGGTTTTTCTTTCCTGAAAATGTCAAAAACCTATCCAGTACATTACTAAAATTCCCTACAAATTGTTATCTCCATGATGTAAAGTGATAAAAATGAAGAAAACCCTAAGTCTAGGGTCATAATCTGTTCGAATACAAAAAAAAACCCTAAATTTTCTTGGTTGTGTCCTATTTTAAAATTACTTTATTGGGTAACTTAAGTCTTTTATGCCATGTCTCTATTTTCATGTTGGATTCATAATCGCAAAGTCTCTTTAAGCATTAAGAATATTCTATTTTCTTTCAACACTTGGCGAAATGCTTTGGTCACGTTACCACGAATAGAAAAGAATATTCCCTCAGTGTTAAGGAGATTTCATGCGGACCATTGATAAAGATCTTGATCTTACGGTATGCGAAAAGCCTCAGAAAGAACCCCAGAGTTAATCAAATCCTTTGGCGACTTTGAGATCACTCATTCGCGCATTCTCTAAAGAAAATTAGAGTTAAAGATGGGTGGAATTTTTCATGTAGTCACGTGATCGTGAAAGGAAATGAGAGTCAATTTAAAATCTGTGAGATAAAGTGACTACCGTTTGATTCAAGATTGATCTTGTGGCTAGCATGAAGTTGGTGATAAAAGTCAAAAATTCAAGGAGGGTTTAGCGATTTAGAGGTGGTGATTCAAATACGGACACGTGTCCAAGTTATTCATAAATCCTACGGTAGTCGGGAAGTTTCCATATAAATGGAAGAGTTAAGAAATCTTTCCATGACTTTGAAATCCTTTGGTTGTGAAGTCTCGCAAAGTTCACCAGAGTTAAGACATAGTTACCATATATCATTAGTCTCAAGATCTCATAAGATATCAAGGGTTAAGTTAATGATCATGAGACTTAGTGACAACCATTAGATTCAAAGAGAAGAAATCCAGTGGACATCGTTTAATTGAAGAATGAAAGAACAGATGAGTGAAAAGTATCGAGACTTAACACAGATCGTCTGATTAAAAGTAAACCTAAAGGTGGTCGCAAAGTCTCAAAAGAATTTTCCAAAGTACATAAAGATTATGAGATTAAACATTAATGGTTGATTTAAAAGTAGATCTTATGGTGTGTGTTTAATCTCTTGAAGGAACCATAGTTAAGGAAATATTTCAGCGACTTTGGTTTCACTCAGTCGCCAAGTCTCTAAACGGAATCATGGTTGATTCAAGGTTAAGTTGGAGTTGTAAAGTTCAAATGAATGAATCTTGATCGTAGATTGAGTGAAGATCAGAAGGTTGGTGTTAAGTCACTAAAAGAAGTTGAAAAGTCAGAAATTTCCTAGCGATTAAGAGACAAAGCATAAGATTGAGACATGTGATTAAGTCATGCGGAAATCCTATGGTAGTCGGGAATTCTCTGAGAAAAATCAAGCTTAATAAATTTATTTGGCGACAAAGAGACAAGCTGTGGTTGTGAAGTCTCATAAAAAATTAGGGTTTTGAGTTAAGGATTGGAGATTTCACATGAACCGTTAGATTAAGTCTGATCTAATGTTGGTCACGTAGTCTCTAAGCAAATTCACAAAAGGCCAAATCTCTCAGTGACTTTGATTTCATGTAGTCACGCAGTCTCTTAAAGGAAAAGGGTTAAGTTGAGATAAAAGCATGGATAATTTGAAATGATCTTGACCATTGATGGAGAAGTAGATCTCGTAGTGTGCGCTAAGTCTTAGAAAGAAACCTGAGTTAAGGTTAACTCTCAGTGACAAGGAGACAATTCAGTCGTGTGGTTGCCAAAGAAACTAGAGTAAGAGTAAGGTAAAGATGTAAGGTTTTCATCCACAGCATGATGTATGATGGCTAGCCAATGAAAACAAAAGGATTATGACAGTGTGTTTTAAAGTATGTTGAGTTGTAATAATTTGAGCTAACCACATTTAATGGTTTATTCAAACTTGATCACCTCTCAACCTCGGATGTCATGGCTAGATAAAAATTGATTTCAATGCACGCAGGAGTAATGGCGGAAGTGACTAACTGGAATTTCCATGATTTTGAATCAAATGGTGCATTGATTTCCCATGAACAAGTAAGTGTTGTCATGTTCATTTCATATTACCAAGTTTTCAGAGTCCAGAGTGAAGAGTTGCATAGTTTTTAGAAGTCCTCAGAGAAAGGGAATTGTGTGAATTTTAGAGGAAATTGCTGCCAAAGAGCTTGTCTTTCATAAAAATAGAGTTGTTTCAGTCAGAATTCAGAAAACAGAGAAGATGAGTAGGTCAGTTATGAGTGGAGCTTCAACTAGTGGGCACATAAGGAAGTCGAGGATGATCAAAAGGGGAAAAGAAATTACTCAAAGGATTTTATGACTTTATTGCCTGGTTCCACCCAAAACAAAAAGATAAATGATGATTTCCTTGGTGATGATATGTCATTCATTAGAGATTCTAAAATTCCTGGCTCCTTTGGTTATTCACTTTTTAATTATTTCTACAATAATAGTTATCAATCTGTTCCTATTTCAAACCCATGGACATGTGGGCTAGCTAAGTTGATAGTACCAGGTGTGTTTTTAGATGTGGATTTGATACTTGAGCTGGCTAGTAGATGTGATGTCCTATCTAAAACCATCAAGAAAGATGATGGAACTTCCCTAGTTACCTTAGATAGATCATCCTTCATGAAGGCTTTTAATCTTTACAACCCAATAGCCATAAAGATTAACTTGAAAGCTAGAGGCCAGATATGTTAGAGAATCTTTTGTTGTATCCAAATTAATTCAAGGTCATGTGCCTGAAAGGATGAAGAATTACATAGCAGGCATGCCAGGTACTTCGCCCTTCTTCTACAAAGATCTCAAATTTTATATGAAGTACATTTCCTATACATTAAGCAGAGTATTAGGAGTGGATGGGGGTGCCGATAGAATAGGTTCAAATATTCTGATGATTATCCTAGATATGCAAAGTCTAGATGTCGACACAGACTATGACTACATCTAGTATGTTATAGATGCAATGCATCAAGGGTTTGTGGATATTCACAAAAGGGAGAAAGTCCCTAAATTCATGCAATACTCTTTGTTAATGCATCTAATTTTGTATTACAATTTCTCTATCATGGATGTGCATAATTTGAGACCTAAAAGGTTCCACCAAGGTCAGAGCAACCCTGTGCAATTCTAGTTGAAAGTATGGAACTATACAACAAGGGAAAATGAATTCTGTGCATTCCAAAATTGGATTGTGTATCCAATTCTCAGGTGTTTAGGAGTCAACAGGACTAGGTTGCCAACCAAAGTATTATAGTTGTTGAGGCCTTGTCAATTTGTAGATAAATGGCCAGGAGACTATAATTGGGGTGATTTTTATTATTGAAATAATTTTACTCTGATAAGAGTTTATGGTTGCACCCACCCACCACATGTTCTCCCATTTTATGTGCCACAAGGATAGTTGTCATGGAATTCATCTGGCAGTTGATGTTAACTGATAAGGAGCACCTGGCTCTGCATAGAAAAGGTACTTTTACTCCCCAACAATTTAAATTTGATAACTTTACATTTGTTAAGAGGGCTTTGGATTCAATAAATAGTTGGTTAAGGCACTACAGGATGAATGTAGCCTTGTATAGGTACATTGATAGAGAAGGTTTTATTATGAGTGCAAAGAAGCTTCTGAGACCATCTATTCACAATACAAAGGAACATGAGCATTGTATGGAAGAGGATCTCATAAGAAACATGTTGGATAATGAAGAGATCACAAGAAGAGTAAACATATTCAATGAATTAAGGGATTTGGAAGGACAAGTCAAGAGGAAAGGGATTCCTTTTGGTGAATACTTCCATGATGTGCCATACTTAAAAAGGTTAGAGAAGATGATAAGATAGTTTGTAAGGCATTCTATCTGGGATTGTATTTGTTTTCTAATTAATTATTTTGTTTGTGAATGTATGTTCCATTATGACTCTTCTAGCGGGATTAAGCATTGGTCAAGTTTTTGACAAGTAGTTCTTATCATCAATCAATCAATTACAAACAAATATTTTATTTTTGTTATTAAGAACATATATGTCTAGGTAATTGTATTGAAAAATATAATTCATCATGGTGATTCCTTAAAGAGAGAATCTGTAGGTTATCCTTCCTAAGTCTAGTACTATTAAAATAAGAAGGATGAATGTCCTTATTACACTGATAATAGCTCTTGTTAAGTTTATTGTTTGGCTTGTTAAGCTCTACATAAGGTTAATGATGTTCATCATCAGGATGTGTTGTCAACTATTATAGTTCAAGACAGGAGTGAATCAGTTTTTCCACTATTAGGTTTACTGAGAATCAGTATTCTATGAAAGGTACACCCACCTCAATTAGTGGGGCCTAAAGTGTAGAAGGATTATATCTTTGTTCATTAGCCTTTTCCCTATATGAATCTAAAATTAGGAGTCTGAGAGTCAAGCTTGATAGGCTATATAGTGATTCAACAAGAAAAAGTTCTAACAAGAGGCGCCCGAGTCTCAGACAGTCGAACCCGAGTATCAGTCAGAAGAATAGAACAAAATGTTTGAGCATGGTGGACCAAGTGGAAAAAGCCCAGAATCAAACAGGAAGGAACTTGTACTTGCCAAATATGTCAGAAGGCATCATGCACCTAAGCAAATAATTGGAGATCAGACATAAGGTATAATGACAAGGAACAAAATTAAAGGATGTTTGCTTAGTTAAATTGAACCTATATCTATTAAAGATGCGTAGAATGATGAAATTTGGATAGAAGCCATGAATGAAGATATTGAGCAGATAGAAAAGAACAAATCTTGGACTCTTGTACCTAGACCAAAAGACAAGAATGTGATTGGTACTAAGTGGGTTTTCAGAAACAAGATGAATGAAAAAGGTGAAGTTTCCATAAACAAAGAAAGATTAGTGTGTAAAGGATATGATCAAGAAGAGGGTATTGATTATGGAGAAATTTTTTATCCTTTTGCAAGACTTGAAGGAGTCATAACTCTTCTGGCATACGTAGCACATAAAGGATTCAAGGTACACCAAATGGATGTAAAATCTACATTCTTGAATGGAATTCTAGAAGAGGAAGTCTATATTGAGAAACCTGAAGGTTTTGTTGATCCTAACAAAAGGAATATGGTTAGAAAATTACATAAAGCCTTGTATGGACTCAAGCAAGCTCCTAGAGCTTGGTATGAAAGATTGCATGGTTACCTAGTAAGTATAAGATTTCAGAGAACTAATGACAATAGTAGCTTTTATATCAAACAAGGGCCTCAAAACAAGATACTATTAGCATAGATATTTGTTGATGATATATTGTTTACTGGATATGATGATTTATGTAAAGCATTCTCCGAAGCTATGAGTAAGGAATTTGAGATGTCTATGTTTGGAGAAATCAAATTATTTGTTGGTTTACAAGTTCATCAGATGAAGGATGGTATCTTCATTACTCAGTCTAAATACATCAAAGAGATACTAAAGAAATTTGGAATGGAAGATTCAAAACCAGTTGGGACACCTATGTCTACTAGACATAAGTTGTCTAAATATGATGACTCAAAGGAGGTAAATCAGACTACCTACAGATCCATGATTAGTAAACTTCAATATGGTGTTCACACTAGACTTGATATTGCATTAGCAGTTGGTATTGTTGCAAGGTTTTCAGCTAATCCTAGATAGAATCATTTGATGGCTATCAAAAGGATTCTGAGATATCTTAAGGGTGTTGAAGATTATGGATTATGGTATAAGAAAGGAGGAAACTCTGATTTAAATAATTTTACTAATACTGATTGGGAAGGGAGTGTTGATGATAGGAAGATCACCAATGGTGGAGAATTATTCCTTGGTAAGAGGTTAGTCTCTTGTACCAGCAAGAAATAGAATTGCATCTCTCATTCTAGAGCAGAGGCAGAGTATGTTGATGCAACAATAAATTGTTCAAATATCATATGGTTCAAATAGATGTTGCCAGATATGAAGGAGGAAATCAAAGACCCATTTATTATCTACTATGATAACACTAGTGCTATAATATTTCAAAGAGCCCTGTGATGCATACTAAGACTAAGCATATTGCAATAAAGTATCATATCTTGAGGGAATTGGTTCAAAACAAGGAAGTAAGGTTGGAATGTGTGAGTACTAAAGAGAAAATTGCAGACATATTCAAAAAACCATTACCTAAGGATGCATTCTTGTATCTTAGAGGAAAGATAGGGGTGATTCCCCTAACTGAGGCTCACTAATGGACAGATTAGTGATGCATCAACTGAGCTATAGAACAGATTTAACATGTTGATGTAGATTGTTAAAGAGGGAGAGATTATTGATATCATTCCAAATAAATTATTAAGGAAAAGATTACTAATGACAAAGGGAGAAATTTTATCAGAAACAAAGATTAATGTAAGAGGGAGAAATATGTATTTCAGTGATTGTGAAGACAGAGGGAGTTTTCTGGATGAGAATTAGAATGAAGCTAAGGACATTAATAAAATTTTATTCTTGTTACTATTTCTCTATAATTCTTTGTATTATGACGTGTTGTGTTTCCATTAATGCCAAAGAGGGAGATTGTTGATGACAATTATTCAATTGTGTATTGGCATTGATGTTTACACAAATGTAGGGATGTTACACAAATGTCTATACCTAAACTGAGCACAGTTAGTGTATGCCAAGTTCTCTCAAGCATTTAAGAAGACCAAAGTGATTTTCAGTTCTAACTGAGTTCACTCAGACAATACAGTAATGGCCGCACATTGAAGGATTACAGTGTTAATCGAGTTATGCATTTAGTTTCAGGCGACTATTAGCAGTTTACATATTATGTTTAATTGGTTATATGTAGCCAATAGAATTAAGTTTTATTATTTATTTGGAGGGTTATTCAAGTTGGATTGACAAGACCTATCATATATATACAAGGTCAAGTTTGGATTGAATGTGTGTGAAGTAATAAGAAAAAATATATAGCAGAGTTTTGATATGAAGAGTGAAGGCAAAATCAGATGGGATTCTGATTAAGGACAGAACATCCAGATAGAGATGCAATAGAATATTTTATCAGTAAGGATCTAATTTAAATCCATAGAAGATATCTGAATCAGCAAAGACAATTGCTTCGTCAAACAGGTCAATCCAATGTTACTCTCTAACAATTGTAGCAGTGATCCAAATCTCTTTACAGAGTAGACTTAACAGTCTTTCATAAATCCTCTCACAATGTGATATTTATACATTGAAGTGTTTGAATACCTCTAACAAGGCCACTCCTTACAGGGTGATTGTATCCTCTAATAGGGTCACACCTAATAGTGTGTATTGTAACCTTTAACAGGGTTGGTTCCTAACAGGGCTCACTTCAGAAGAGTGAAAAATAGTAACTAGTTGCAATTGGTGGTTTTCCCAAATTGGGTTTCCACATTAAATCTTGGTGTCATCTGTGTACATGTTATTTTATTTATGCTTTATATTTCTACACTTAATCACTAAAGGATAATCACAGTTAATATTTTAAGATTGTTGTGTTAACCTAGTAACATGTCATGCCCCACCAAGGACCCAGGAAGAAACTAGCAAGGTTTCTCAGTTAAGAGTATATATATATATATATATATTGTTATAAAGTTACACATTTCGATTACAGATTCTCCCTAGGTTCCCCAATGAACAAGACTTAACCATAACTTTCATTATAACATAGTCTCTAACATATTCTTTACATAAACTTTTGTTCGCCTAAATCATTTAACTTCTAACATTTCAAGATTTTTTTCTTTTCAAACTCTTAAAAGAAGTGTACATAAAGTAATGAACTTTCCTAATAACTATTGCATGCCATTTAGAAATAAAACATCATTGCATTTACAAAATCAATATAGCCAATTCTTTTATTCTCTTTCATAACCATGAAACATCATAATTCTAACATATTTTCCATAAGTAAAGATCACTTCTTTTCTTTAATAAATACATCTTTTACATTGAAAGATAGTTTATCCCTTTTTCCCATTTTCCTAAAACTACCCATCCCATTACATCAAATAAATATTTACATTCATCTCCTCTTGGGAGGTTACATTAATGAAATATCATTACATGATTAACAATGAGGAACAACAAGAAAGTCTTCATCTTCCACAAATATGGAGAAAGAAGAAGTCGAATCCATTCACAACTCTATGAGAAATACCTTGATAAAATATTTACCACCCAACCACGTGGATACCCAAAAAGGATCCACTCCCCTGTGCTAGGACATAAACACCATGATCCACACAAGAAGGTGATAACTAGGCCATTCCTAAGGAGAGGGTAGTGCATTTCCCCAAAACATAATTGAAAACATGAGAAGAATACAAAACATAAAACACATCAGTAGAAACTCTAAGGCACACTAGGTGAGTTTCATCGCATAGCCCTCACCCCTTGGGTTACCCTGGTCAGCCACTCTGGGCCCCGGCCCCCAAGTAGGCACATGCAGAATCGAACATCTCTCATAGGGATGAGACTGTCTGATTGTGCTATCACAATAGCACCTTCTCCCACTCCTATTTATAGCCTTTACTAGCACTACCGGCATGGGAGAGGCTTATCTTATCAATTTTTAATTCCCTTCTCATAAATTATTATTGTTATCACTGGATTAATCAACTCCACAATGGGTTACCCTGGTACTAGCCACTTAGGGCCCCGGCCTCCACTGTGAGCCACTCATCTAGTGTTCCTAGGTTTCCTACCTCTATCATATTCATCAAAGAACATAAGGATAAGAATCAAGAATATACAAGAGTTCATAACATCCACATGGAACATAAAGAAGGTCACACAAGGTTCCTAGGGTACATGAAACAACCCTAACCCTAATCAAGGTTCCAAATCCTATAAAAAGATTATAAATGATCAAAAACATAATAAATAGGGTTTTCTGCAAGTAAGAACAACTTCTAGAGCCAACCCTAGGTCAAAACCAAACCCTAAACCCTTCCAAAAACCCTAAAACATCAACTAGAAGAGTGCTACACAGATGTAACCCTAAGCTGCGTAGGTGGGGCTCTAAGCTGCGCAGGTGGTGACCAAATCTGTGTAGGTGGTACAACCTTCATAGGTGGTGATTCCTACGTAGGTGGTCACACATCCTATGTAGGTGGTACCCAGTTCTGCGCAGGTGGTTAGGACCTGTGCATCCTCCGGACAACAACCTTCAGATTCCACCTTCTGGGTAAAACTGAATAAGATGGAGACCCAGACGGCAGAATCAGAGAGATACCCATTTGGTAATCCTCAGTTATCCTTCTAAAGAATCCCTCAAACCCATCTAACCTTATGGAAAATCTAATTAGTTTATGCCTGGACGTGTAAGGTGCAGAAAGGTGACCACCCAAGACAAAGTTTAAAGAAGAAGATAGTCTACATAACATCTATAGAATGGGGTTCTATCAGAAATAAAATACATTCTAAGAAGGGAATACATAGAGAAGTACAATATATAGCAACTCATAAACTAAATTCACTATTAAGCATACTTCATTATTGCATTCAGATGAGAAAGCATAACATTTAAATACACACAAAGGAACTCCATTGTTCATATAACCACAGAAGACAGTAAACAATCATAGTAATTAAATAGATAGGATGCTCTTTTCTAGGTAGAGCATATCGAGAGTCCCATGGAGACCTTTGACGCAATCCAATTCTATTCTCCCAAGCCTATGCTCCTTCAGCCTTTTAACCAGTCAGACGCTCTCCCAATGTTTCCCTCTATCCTACTAATAGTTTCCAGATATGTATAGAGTTCTCTGAGTATAATTTTCCTCCATCCTTCTCGTAGCTCCTACTTACTATATTCCCTTAATATAGATACGTTGCAGGATTGGTTGCTCGGGAAGTTCAACCGATGCAACCATCCGTAACTATTTATTGGTTAATAGTTTTGAACATAATAGTCCTTAGATAATATTAAAGGATAGGTAATTTCCCGAGAACACTTTAGTTAAATTACCTCCTTAGTTACTTTATGTTTTATTTCATGCTTAAGGTAACTTATTTTTATTCCATCTTTTACTTTGATTAATACTTTCCTTATTAATAGAATAATGTAATTTCATAAGACAATTAATTTTCTTTTCTTAAAACAAGAAAAGCATATAATGAATAATTACATACACAAATCCAATTATTAAAACATTAATATAAGCATATTTATAGAAGTACATAAATATATTTAAATAAAATCATGCATTATTTAAATACATTAGAAAAGGTATATTACCATGCATATATAACTCCATCACACCATCCAATAATTATTAGCCACAATTCAACCACAAATAATATTCACCTAGCTCTAGGGACAACACAAATATCCATAATTGACCAAATGCCAAGCATCAATTAATGGACATCAATCCATAATAAAAGACAATTCCTAAAAGGACCCAACCCAGGAATAGGGATCAAGGTAAGGCTTAGTCTTGTGGAACCAGGTGCTATCTCCATCACAACAACGGTCAAGGATTTAGAGAGCACACTCAGACTTGTGGAGCCAGGTGGAGACGATGCTCGGTACCTGCAATCCTGCTATTGAAATTGTATTGAGATGATATAACCAAGTACATATTAATAAAATCACACATTATTTAAATACATTAGAAAAGGTATATTACCATGCATATATAACTCCATCACACCATCCAATAATTATTAGCCACAATTCAACCACAAATAATATTCACCTAGCTCTAGGGACAATACAAATATCCATAATTGACCAAATGCCAAATATCAATAAATGGACATCAATCCGTAATAAAAGACAATTCCTAAAAGGACCCAACCCGGGAACAGGGATCAAGGTAAGGCTTAGTCTTGTGGAACCAGGTGTTATCTCCATCACAACAACAATTGAGGATTTAGAGAGCACGCTCAGACCTGTGGAGCTAGGTGGAGGCGATGCTTGGTACCTGCAATCCTACTATTGGAATTGTATTGAGATGATGTACTGAGAGGGGAGGGGTGAATCAGCACCTCTAAAAAATTTCTTGGTTAGCCCATTAACCCTTAGTCATCAGTTTGTAAAAAAACTTATCTAATTGTTCATCTTTCTTTATGTATATGAAATCATATCATACATTCCATCTGATGTGTAACAGTAAAAGAAACATACATGAAATTTGATAACACATAACACAAGATATGGTATCGCAGAAAACTCCTGTTAAGGAAGTAAAAATTGCGATGGGGATTGTTACCCACAAACTTCACTATCTGCAGATAAGAAGAGTCGGTTAAGGCTTACAATTTGGTAACTTCTGATGACCTACCCTGTTAGGAGTATTACAGTGGAGACCTGTTAAGATCTACTTTGTTTGAAGCTTTTGCAACATTGTTAAGAGATTTACAAAGGACGGTTAAGTCCACCTTCTACAAAAGGATTTTGGATGTGATGCACTTGTTAGAATGCAACTACATAAGTCTTTGATCTGAAGATAAATGCAATCTTTAATTGCTGATAAAACAGATCCTATGAAGCTCCAAAAATACTGTTAATCATCCTTCCATGATTGAGTATTACATTTATCTGCTCGTTGGTAGCCTCTGTGTGTTCTTTGATAATTGATATATTCTGTTTGTGATCTTTGCATGAATTCTACCTTCTACTCCTTAGATGCTCTTCATGGCTATCAAT
The DNA here is from genome assembly GCA_018584345.1 of Thuja plicata. Classification (NCBI taxonomy): domain Eukaryota; kingdom Viridiplantae; phylum Streptophyta; class Pinopsida; order Cupressales; family Cupressaceae; genus Thuja; species Thuja plicata. Next base: position 844,969 of record MU227101.1, read on the forward strand.
CATTAGGAATTCATGTACTCACAATTGAGTACGAACATCTATTTATACTAATCTAGGCTCAATTCTTGATTCATGCATTTACACGTTTAACTCTAGATTCAAGATATACAACTTGATCTTGATCTGTAGTTAGATATGCTTTAGATCCGTTAGGATGCTTTAAAGCATTTACATAAAGCATGCATGACTATCTAATCTTATTTAAAACAAAAATAAAACTCTATAAATAGATTTACATTGCTTTAATCGATGTGTAAAACTCAGATCCACAATTTGCGGGTTCTTGATCTATTTGTCAGTTCTGATGGTCGATTTTCTTGATCGTCAGTGTTCCTTTCTCTGAACATGTCATCGGGTATGCTTTTCTATTCCTGTCGGGTTGATTCTAGAAACTTTATTGCTGGTAATGCTTGTGTTCGCCGGTAATGCTTATGTTTGTCGATAATGCTTATGTTCGCCGATGAAGCTTGTCATATTTATACTTATCATTTTTCTCAAAATTCTTTGTGTTGTCAAGTATGCTTTCATTTCACCGGTACTGCTTGTGTTCCTCCGGTGATGCTTGTCGTCTGCTGGTAATGCTTTCTGACTGTGTTTTTCTTTTGAGTATACTAATGGCAAAATAATGTCTTCAATCTCCCCCTTTGACATTAGTATTAAAAACATGATATGTGCAACATACTGAGTATATTAGTATGTACACCTATGTATACTGCTTCCTTAGTCATTAGAATGACTCCCCTTATGTATATGCCGGTAAGTGTAAGTATATATATATATATCCTTTATCTTTTTGTTTCTTTATTTTGATATATATATATATATATACACACACACACACATTGCCTTTTCCTCCTTTTTTGATGCTAAGGACAAAGGTACTTACAACTTCTCAAAAAGGTGGGAATGTGAGGATTTGAATTCCTCCATCATTTTCTCCCATTTTTCTTTCATCATTTCTAGATCCATGTGCTCTAGTGAAATTCTTACATGAATATCATAGATGTTGTCTACGACAGACATCTTCGGGGTTGCTATTAGATTTCTAGCCTCTGAGATATGCTGCTGAAGTATTGTGAGATTAGGTAAAATGTGTGCTTGTAATTCTATAATCTCTCCTCTGAATTGTGTCTTAGCATCCCATATTTCTTGTCTCAGCCTGTTTGCCTCAATAACTATGTCATGATGTGCCTTTATGCTCTCAACATTTGAGGTTAGGCTTTGTGCACTCTTAGTGACATTTGCATCAATATCTGCAAGCTTTTCACTGTTCTCCTTTGCAAATTTGTCAAGTGTGCACATTTTTTGAACTAAGGTTATTGCCTCAGCAATCATTGGCTCCAGTTCATCACTAAGTTCGGAGAGCTTGACCTTGTTCAATGCCACTTCTTGGCTTATCTTATCAATTAGCTTGTATTGATATTTCTTCTCTGCTTGTTCTTCCATTGCTTGGTCAGCTTCTATCCCTTGCTCTGTGATAGCGTGGGTAAGAACAAAAATTTGTTCCTTAACTGAAGTATTTTCATCAATTTTCACTTCAGGAACTAGTTGTTGTAGTATCTCCTTTTCCTTTTCAAGTGCCATGTTTTCTCTATGTTCTTTAATCATCTTCTTTTGTATGGATTTTCGTTAATAAAGTACTCTAAACTCTTGAATTTTGTCACTGTCCAAAGTGGTGATGTCCCAATTTGGTACTTCAATGAATTCATCAATTATGACTGCTAGAATTTCTTTCTTTGCTATTTTATTCTTCTTCTTTGGCTGGCTGGTGGTGGCAGATTGATGTAATACCATTTTCAAAGCCTGTGATTGTGTAGATTTTATTGGTGAGTGTAAAGATGTTGAGGCATCCTTTTGTACTTGTTTTGTGATCACCGACCGGTTTTGTGAAGATGTCTCCTCATGAACCTTGGGTGTGTCAAAAAATGAATCTTATTTTTGTTTCATGACCTCATTTTTCTTTACTTCCTCATTCTTCCCTTGCTCTTCAATCTGCTTGGAAGTGTCCTCTATCATTTTCTCTGCCTCTCGCTCTTTCTTTTCATCGGTGGCATCCTGCATTTCTGTATCGGTATCCCTTGGAGTGTTTGATGCCACTTCTTTATTTTCATCTGTACCCATATCTTTGGGTATAACATCATCTTTCTTAGATGATTTGTCTTGGATAGACTGTATATCAATAGCATCTATCAATATATTCATATTAGTTGGTGTATTGACAGTTGCAGTGTCAATAGCCTTGTCCTGTTCATCGGTCTTACCCTTTACAGTAGCATTGATGTCTTCATCTTTTTGGATTTCTATTGTAGGGTCTTTACCTGTATTGGTGTTGAAAATGTTGTCTAACCATGATTCATCGTTAATGTCCACATCTAAGTTACCCTTAATTGTTAGATCTTCTTTGGTAACTTCTTCATCCTCCAAGGTAATGTGGATGGGACTATTCAGTGCTTGATCATGTTGGTAGTCTTTTCACAAATCTTCATCTATAACATTTGTTTGTTTCTGACCTGTGATCTGCACTTCTTCATTTTCCAACTCAATTTTTGAGTGACCTGTTGTGTTGATAGGTTCCTTTATAGGAATGTTTGTCTCTGCAGGATTTAGTATACCACTCCACATTTTGTGAGTGTCTTCCTCTAGCTCTATAAGTTTTTCTTGAAGAAATTTGTAAGCTCTCATCTTTGGTGAGAATTTCTTTGTGTATTTCTCCATTACTTCATTGATTTCTTCTTTTGAAGAATCAGGCATAAGAGAAACTAATACTCTTTATCTAATTCTTTTCTCTTCGTGAAGTGCATAAGTGAATCTAGAAGAAATCTTATTCAAGAGTTCTTGTGGAACTTCTTGTTTTTTGAAGTGTAGTGGGACATCATAATGTCTACACATTTTTTCAATTAGTGCATCTTCTATCTTATTTTGTTCTTCTGCATCCCATCTTAACCATTTTCTGATCTTTGGTTGTCCAACAGATGCAGATTCAGAGATGTACTTACATATGTCATCGATATCTTCAGCGGGTGAAGTAAGCTTTGCTTTTTCCTTTGCAAGTTTGACAGCATCAGGTTCATCCATTGCTGTATCTTCTTATTCTTCATCTATTTGAACATATTTTCTCCTCTTGGTAGGTGCCCTAGGTGGTGGTTTTACCTTTGTAGGTGTAGGTTTCCTTTTGTACACCTTGCCCTTTACCATAGGCATTGGAATAGTATCTTTAGCCGTTTGGCTTCTTGTCCTAGACTTTTTGGTTGGAGGACGAGGTGGTGAATCAGATTTTTGTTCTTCTAATTATTGTATCTCTTTTGTTTCACCGATGGGAATTTGTTCCTTGGTGTCTTCCTCCTTACTCTGTTCTTCCTCCTTACCACGTTCTTCATCTTCTCCATCAGAAGATATGTTCAAGTTTTTCTTTAGGTTTTTCACCATTTTCTTAGACTACTTTACAGCTTTTTTGACAACAAGTGTTGACTTGATTTTCTATTTGGCTTCCTCATAAGTACCAAACCTCATTTGTTTGTTGTCAATGGGTTCATTCAATAATGCTTTTATTTCTTCTGTTGTTGTTCCAGTCTTGATCTCATAATCAAGCTTTTGTAACCAAGATTTCCTTGGAACTACTGCTTGAATGTAGGTGAAGTCAGTGTCCACCATAAAACAAATGTCATCTTTATATTCTTCAATAAGGCTTTCAGGAATCCTATTCCTTGCTTGTAGCATATCC
>MU227101.1:867266-881394 GCA_018584345.1 Thuja plicata
TTTAACAGGGTTGGCTCCTAACAGGGCTCACTTCAGAAGAGTGAAAATCAGTAACTAGTTGCATTGGTGGTTTTCCCAAATTGGGTTTCCATGTTATATCTGGTGTTACTTGTGTTTATGCTATTTGGTTTATGCATGTCAATAACTGTGAATATTTAATAAATAATGATAAGTTAATCTACCGAGTAACAGCAGTATATAAAGAAGACATCTAAGGGACTTGTGGATTTATTTTTGTGGTAACTGATTCACCCCTCCCCTCTCAGTTACTCCATCTCTATTTCCAACAGATGGGGGTATGGAGGACTACCCATCTTAGGATTCTCCCACTACTAATGCCTCTAATGTCACTATTATGGATGTTGTCCTGGAAGATTTTTATTGTTCTATTTTAGACGTTGTCCTGGGAAAGAATGTTGTTGTTGTTCTATCTGGTGGTGGAGATGGTGTCCCTACCCGGATGGATGATGCTACTATCCTGAATGCTAGTGCTGAGGGTTATGGTGCCCATTTTCCTCTGGGGGGTTGATGTCCCTATCCCTGTCAGGATTGTAGGGGTAATCAACCCCGCCTCTCATGTTGTGGGTTTCTTTGCAAAACCATTGTCTTTTCAGAATGATGTGGTATTGATGGAGGAAGAATGGAAATTTGTCAAAGGAAAGAAATTTAAGTCTCCCAAGCCTCCTTTTGATATGAGTTTAAGGTCACATAAGGGTGGGACTAAATGATTATATTTCTTCCCTTTTTTTATTGATGTTCTGGTCTTGGATTCTTTTTGGTGGGAGTGTAAGCCTGCTTCCTTTGGTGTGTTTGGTGTTGTTTCACTATTGTATCTTGGTTCTCTTAAAGTTTTATCTATCAGTTTCTTGTTGTAAAAGGTTTCGGGTCCTTTCAAAACCTATTTTTACTTAATCAAAACATATAAGTGTCGAATGAACTATTTGGATGGAACATAAATATTGTGTGTGATCTAGTAGGTATGTTAAAAAAAGTGAATTAAATGTCTTCCCTAATTGATAAATTCAAATATGTATTTCCATTCAATGAATATTGGTATAACATGTTGTTGAGAGATGAATTATCTTATTAACTATTAAGAGTAGTCATGTTGGTTAAAATAGATATCTTGTGCATTGAAAAAGAATGAGTTGACTTGCTCATGATATTTTTATGATTAATGTGAATCCTTATGTGTAATTGAAGTCATATTGATGATTGATATTGGTATTCCATGTATTGAGTAGAGATAAAATTTTGCATGAGTATAATGTAAGTTGGCATACTTTCACATGAAAGATGGAATTGATGATCACTATGGCATTGATGTTTGGTTTCATGCTATGAAGATAAGGTGATAGTGAATAATGTAATAATATATTGTAAATGATGTTCAATGATATCATGGAAAGAGGAATATCATGAATATTATGAAATGCTTGTGTAGCATACTTATGGGAAGAAATTTAATTTTATTTATAATGATGTTGTTACATATGCATATGTACTCCCTTGTGAATGTGAGAAAACTAGTACTAGTGCTTGTGATGGGTCTTGTGAAAACTAGTGCTTGCTTTGTGTTCCATGGAGTGGTGTGATTAAGCACCTATCTATGGGAGTTAGGTTTCTATGTATGGAAATGGTATGGGAGAAACCATACCACTTATGTGTTGTTTGCTTGATTGTTACCCTACTGAGTGCCAACCTACAGATTGTAATAATAAAATATAAAAGGGTTAGTAATATTACCAATTCCTTGAGTAGAAGGATTGGTGTGTGAATAATGGCGGTACAAAGCAACCTTAGAGTCTACTACTCAAGGAATGAAGTAATCAATGCTTTCCCCTAGTACTCAGTATGTGAAGGGGTAGTAGCAGCCACAAATTTTCTTAGGTAGAAGGATCGATGTATGAATAATGGTAGCACAAAGCGACCTTAGATTTAACTAAATTGAGGAAAGTACTCATTACTTCCCCTTATGATGGACCCATACATGTGGTTCATAAGTGACTAGCCCCTATCCACATGGTTCTTGAGTATTGTATCAACACTTGGTAAGAGATTTATGAACAGGTTTATGATCATTGATGATTTATGTATATATGTATGCTTTTTTAATTCAACACGAGGGAGATTATTTCTTGTGTCACAATAGATACCATATCTGCACATGTTCCAACAAGATGCAATAGGTAAGACACCACACCCCACTGGTGTTTTAACATAGTGTGAGGTGATGATGATGTTTCACTGATGGTAGCAATCCAAGCTCAAGGATGCAATTCCACGTACATAGATATGTGAAGGCATGCATTATGTATATCTATTGTGTTTTTACTTGATGTAGAGCGATAGGGTGGTGCTTGCATACTTGTAGAGGAGCACCCATAGATGCTTGAGTGTTTATGTCATGGTAGGCATGTGGATGAATTTAGCTATGTATACCTCTGGATATGGTGATATCTTGCATGTTCTTCTTCCATTAGGTATCACTATGTGGGGTATGTCCTTGTGTGTAGACTTGTGGGGCACACTGCCATGTGGCATATAACCAGTGTGTTTATTGTTCAACTGGCATATTATCAGGTCACATGATGAAGTGAGGAGTTTTATCATAGTGCACCCTCTAACCATGTGGGTAGTGTGCTTCTTATGTTCTACATGGTGGGCTATTGTGATAACCATATTATTGTTCCATCCTTCCTCGTCTAGTGGATAGATTTTGGTCACATAGTGATGTATTGTGCAATTTTGTGATGATTTGTATTTTCTTGTGCGGACCAGCAATCTTGTTTATCCTTGATTGTGATGGTTTAGCCAAAAATTGTGAAAATTTGTTTTCTACATTGATTTATTACTTAAATTTCTTGGATTATCCTATTTATTGTTGAATTTGATAACTTATTTTCTTATATTTATGAACTTTGGTGGCTAAACTAGTTTCTCTTTGGTGTTATTTGAATGTTGGTCATGTGTTATAATGTGATTCATCTCCAAGGACATAGATGTGGAGTTGGTGAGTGTATGTGAGAAAGCAGACAAAGGGAATCCTTGATTATGGATTATGGATTCAAATGAGATCGATATATTGTACCCTAGAGCATGATGATGTATGGTCACTCCTGAGCCTTGTGTTGTGATGTGTAATCCTGATGATGTGGACTATTGTGTTTGTGTAAAATGCATATCTTCTCATGTTCATTGTGCATATTAGAGACAAAAATGGATCCACATGATTGTTAGCATATGTGTTACCATGTTTTATGAGTTTGAATGCTATTTGTGTTATAAATTTTGGAAATTTGAATTTGTACCTTATACTTATGTCTATTGGAAGTGAAGAAAATATTTGGAATGATGATATCTTTGAGAAAATTAATTGATTTGATTTGTCTACATTTCTTGAAAAAATGACAAAATGATATTAGTTTGAGTGTTTGATGTACTTTATATATGTGGATTAATAAAAAATAATGTAATTTGTTGTTCATTGTGAACCATGTATGTATTATTGAAATAAAATGAGTAGAAAATCTATTGTAAGCTATTATATTTAAGGCTAAAAATTTAAGTTAAAGGAACTTTGTGATAAGGAATTGAATTTTAGAGTGTGCATGGCTAACTCTTGCATAGGGAATTGGTCCATATTGTTTCTTATGTTGGAATGCATAGCTTTTTGGTTATTAATCTAAGGGAAAGCTTACACTTGTGCTTTTGTGGAGCAAGTTGAAATCATAAAAGTTTCTATGTATATGAGTTGATGTAGTTAAAAACATGTATTATGTATACCCATTTCCATGAGGATCCTTTTATATCATTGTATTGGATATGAGGAGTAAGCATATTAGTGATGTTGGTTAAAGGATGTTTTAAGACTAATGTGTTATGTGTTTATATTCTTAGCCTTGTGACTTCTAGGAGTAAGTTGAGTCTTAGGGGGAGGATGTAGTGTCACTCAAAACCTATCCTAGTAAGAAGGTAACAATATTTTGGACCTTGTCTTGAATGCAGTATGAGGTAAGAATAGTTGTTTTAAATGTTATTTAGTGTAGCTAGAAGCATAAATGGTATATTGAAAATTATTATGATGTCCATTGATGATATGATACTATGGTTTATTTGAGATAATTAATTGTTTCATCATATTATTTGTGTAGCCTTTGTCGTATGGTGATATTTTTTGGTTAGGTGATTATAATTGTGACTCATAACAATTATTTTTGTGATAATATGGTTACTTTGTTGAGAATACACAATAAATGAGAGGGTGGTGAATCAGTTATTCCCACATACTTTATAAAACTTTTAATTTGTCAGCAAACTTATAAACAACAATAATTTCAACTTTAGATCTATCGGTTAACCACATCAAACATTCATAACATATATAATCATGAAACCACATAACACCAACACAAAGAACACAAATATTTACATGGAAACCCAAACTGCAAAAAAAACATAGAGAAGCTAATTCTCATGAAATGAAAAATGTGTTAAGGTGATTTTTACAAAGTCTCACTGTCGGTTGTGCTCACTGCAAGTTGGTTCAATGTTGGTTTGCTCACTGTCAGTCAGGATAACTACCCTTAGATATGAATATGGCTAACTACTAATATAAATTTTATTGAAAAAAGATGAAATGATAGAATTTCATCTAAATATGCTTGAAACAGTTCAACAATTAAGCTTTGTTACTGTTACCATCAGTAGATATGAATGTTGATCTTTTCTTTTTATGTTATTCTTTGATCCACCATAACTCAGTATGTAAACCACTTCTTGATCTTCTATAATTTACCTCACAGACTTTTTCTAACACACAATACCACCATAGATTCACACTATATCTCCTTCTATATCTCACATTGTTCACACCACACCATTACATATCATCCATCTCTTAGATACAAAAAGGTTCTTATTTATTTCTATAGATATCCAACCATACATATGTCAGCCATACCAAATGTGTGTGATGGCCTCAATTAAAAAAGATATTACAAATATATTTAACACATTACCATAGGTCCTAAATCTAGGACACACTTAAGGAAACATTGCAACATTCTACACTAGGACCAAATATAGGTCGCACTTAAGATGTTTACAATGCATGTTACATTTATCGATACTGTCAAAATACCACAACCAAGACCATGTCTTGGTTACCAAAGTATCTGAACCAACTGATAGGTGAAACAATATAGGTGTGATGTGTAAATTGTAGCTGCAAGAAAACTGCACACAACCACTCAATAAGACTTTAGATTATCATTTTAGTAACAAAGTAGAATCAAATTGAAACCACTAACATTATAAAGTGTCCTATTTATTCCTACATAGAAGATTTACATGAATTTTAACAATTTCTCTCAGTTTAAGCATGAATTCATTTAGTAATTGACAATCTAGGATGGAAGATTCATAAGGAAAATTCCTAAAATGCATATAAAATTGCTCAATTATGCTCCATTACATCTTAAATTCATGAAACTGAAAATTTTTAATTGAAGAACATAAACTAAATTATGCTAGAAATGAAATTGCCATTAGTTAGCTACTTTAATGCACTATTCACCAATGAAATGAGCTTAGAAGAGCTGCATTTTATAGATTTCCTTTGGAGGGAAAAGGGAAATTCAAATTTGAATTTGAATTTGATGGTTGAGATTCACTCATGAGGAAGGATTGAGATTAATCCATTGAGTGATCCGTGCAATTGCTTCTCATTGGTCAATGAGTTGACTTTGAGGCCAAGTGGGGTAATATAAATGTTTGAATTACTTAATTCACTTTAATTAATATCCTTAGTCATGTGCTTTTTTATTTTGATTTGATTTAAATGACTAGGATTAATTAATGAATTAATGCCTCTTGGTGAGTGATATTTTATATTTTTTATGAATTATATAATTAAATCGATCTAGTTCAATTACATAATCATGATTTGCCTTTAATTTGATGCCTTGGTTAGGACTTAGAGATTTTTATTTTAGATTAGGGCCTCTAATTACATCGGACCATTTTTAGGTGATTACAATAGGACATATCCAGAACATGATACCAAAACCAACTAATGAACAACACCACTGTCCAGATATTAGAAGCAACTGGAAGAACATTAAAAGTATAGCAATCACTAGGATTCAATAGACAACACCATACAATATTGATAATTGAAAGCATATAAGTGTACCAAAACATGTAGGCCATGAGTAGAACCAAGTACATCTACCATGGAACGCCAAAATATTGTCCATACTAAACCTGTGTTGTCATAACCAAAACTTTTGTTGCATAACCAACTGCCAACAGGTACATACCCAAAACTGACAACAACCAACTAATATTGCCAAGATGTCAGTATGAAGGTTTTGACATCACTGAAAACCAATTCCAACAATAAATTAATAATTCTAACAATCTCCCTCTTTGGCATTGATGGAAAAACACCAAAACCATAATGAACTAAAAAAACTTGCAACCAAGAACTTCTACCAAAACTCCCCTTGAGTAGATGCATCAAATTGTTTCCTCTTTCTCTCCCCCTTTTTTCCACAATGGATAAGGGACAAAATTTATATCAAAGAAATATAACATCTTTAATATTGAATACTTTCTTTTACCTCTCCTTTAGAATTAGAAGCTCCTTCTTCTAATCAGCAATGACAACCCCAATTCAGGCACATAGACTGTCACACTCCACCAGTTTATCAAAATATTTCTTCCTGTCCAAAGATTGAAACCATTGCTCATAATCCTCTACATCACCTAGGATGCCATCAACATGATCCAACCAAACTTATACCATGTCCTTCACCAACCAATAGGTTTTTATTAGATCTTCCCTCTATCTCTGCAGCAGCAGTAGCCCTGCCTGAAGTTCACTGACTCTGATTCTTTGCTTTCCATCTTGGTCCTTGAATATATCATATGTCTTTCAAATCCCATTCAACTCTTTCTCAATCACTTCACAATGACCTCTAAAATTGTCTACATTAGCATGCCACCGAAGACAATTATATATATCTGCAATATATCCTTTTAAAAATATGTTGTCGCATCAATAATTCTTGAAAGTCTCTATTTTGCATTGTCACATTTCTTCATTGTAGATTTCTCTATTGCACAATTATCTTCACCAAACTACAACAACTCAATCTCAACATTCATCACTAATTCAGTTGGTAGCATACCAGACATACTAGATATCATGACCCTTTTAGTGATCAAGTGATCAGTCGTCAATTTTGTCACCAATTTCTTATCCACTAATGAACAATGGATCCAAAAACTACCATTTATTTCATACTTATCATTCTCCAACAAGGTTTGAGCACCATATTAGAATCCACACACTCATATTCTATTAGAGAAAGCACAATTTTCTCCACGTCCTCTTCCTTTTTTGTAAATTCCATCTCTTTTGTTACACTCTCTTCTTCAACTTCTTCTTCATAATCTTTTGAAATGGTAACTATTTCTTTTCCTTTATCACCTATCTTTCTCTTCTTTGGTTTAGGAGATGAACCACTAAGAACTTCTTCCACATTATTTTGACTAGAGGAGAAGCCCTCCTCATCATGACTAGTAAATATAGCACCAACAATAGCCAATCTAGAACCAACACCTTTCTGTACAGATAAGAAATATGCCTTACATACATCTTCAATATTCTCCAACATATCCAAATACTTGAAAATATGCTTATCGAAATGAATGTTGGTCCTCCATTCAACATTTTCATTTCCAGGTAATGACCTCATGAAGTAAAAGACCAAACACATAACCAGTGACCCAAATTTGAAATCATAACCACCTTTGACTATCATCTTTACATTTTCAATAAAATTGTCTAACAATATTTTGTATAGTTCCATTTTCACATTCTCTTTTACAATCTTACATGAAATATACACAACTAATACAAAATTTGAACCATCATGATTCTAAAACTAAATATTATAGGAAACACCATGGGCAACATACCTCAATATCGAATCCTCAAGAGTATTGATAAGAAATGCACATTGATCCTGACCAATCTCAGTAAGAGATTCTACCCCTTGATAGCTAATTGTCTTCTTCTTAGGAAACTCACCAACACTGCATAATCCAGTAATTGCTTCAATTACCTCCTTCAATACCACATATGGTTTGTCCAGTACTAGGGTTTCACAATGAAACTAACTCAACATGAACAAGATGAGTTCTCTATCCTCACACCAAGGAAAATCTCCCCAAATGTCCAGTCCAAGATTTCTAATTCTTTGCATATCCTCTACAGGTGACCCAAATTCTAATTTCTTAATATGATTATGATTGAATTCCTTCAGCTCAACCTTCTTCATTTTCTTTGTTGTGGATGAACCGACACTATAAATAGCCAATTTAGGTGCCATAATCTCTTTGCAAGTCTTCTTTCTCAATCTCTTTGCAAATTCATAATTTTTCTCTTTGTTCTATAGTACTAAATGATTCCAAAATTTCACCTTTGAAGCCACGATACAACATGATTTATTTTTTCATCAAAATTTAAATATCATTGACGCAATCCAACAAAACATCTTGTGATCATTAATATTCTTATCCTTCCACCCAGAAACAAGCTTCTTACAACTGGTATCAATTCATAGTAGGGTAGGTCTGTAATTTTAGCATGTTAATACTCCCCTTGAGTCAAAGCATTTGACTCAGTTATCAAAAGAGCTAGTAGCAGGATCATGTACCATAGGACTCTCTGTGTTAGTAATATCTTTATTCTTTCATTCCATATTAGTCTTCTAAGATTCAGTTGAAATTGAAACATTTTTACCATTCTCTGTAATCACTAAACCACCACCAGATCTTCATGTGTTAGCATAATAACCATTTTGATCACACTTCAAATAATTAACATTCCTTCTACCAGATCTCATCGACTGAATCTTAGATCTGCATTGACTATCCTTGTGACCATACTTGTGACATACATAGAAAATCCAATGAAATATATTATTCATTGCACTCTTCTTATCCTGATTTGGAACTTGACTCTTGCACTGACTTTCCTTATGACCAAACTTATGAAAATTAAAGAATTGAACCTTTTGATCCTTTCTCATCTTATAATCAACTACCTTATCATCAAAATTCTTACAAATATAAGAACAACCATTAAAATATAAGTACATTTGATCATTCAATTGTCTTACCGGAGGCCTTCTTGTGGATGTATTCTAATTTTTTATCTTTCTTGTCACTTCAACCTTTGCATCATCTTTAATTACCTTCTCTTTTCCTTTGTCCTTCTGATTTGAACTTTCACCAATAAACCCTAATCCTTCCTTGCCTTTGTGACCTTTATGCATGTCAAATAGTTGATCCAAAATAGTACTTCTTTCACATATTTTTGTTTTTTTCTCTCAATTTATTCAATTCTATTTATAGCTTCTCATTTCATTCTAAACTCTTCTTGATAATCTCCTTGATTTTTTCTTCAGGCTCTTTCCATTCTTTCATTGAAACTTCTAGTTAATCTCTAGCTATCCAAGCACTTTTCATCTTATGCCTCAATCCATCCTTGGTAAATTCCTCATAATACATCTTGTCATTCAGCTACTTTTCTAGGTCTACAACCCTTTCCTTTGATTCCTTTAGTTCCTTTTCTAGATCAACAACTTTATCTCTTGACTCCTTCAATTGTTGATTGAATTCCTTATGTATTTCTTTGAACTTCCTAATTTTATCTCTCAACTTTGTGATACATGCATTCACTTCCTTCAGATTCTCTTTCGGCTCCTCCTTCTTTAATTTGGTACCCTTAATGTCACTCAACATGATTTTCCAATCTTCTTTAGTGTAGTATTCTCCTTCCATATATACAAACATCTAAGATCTCCATCAAGCAGTTAAGATTTATATGCAAGGGACCAAGCTTTGATAGAAATTATTGAATAGGCAGGACAACTAAGAGTGGGGTGAATCAGTTATTCCCACACACTTTATAAAACTTTTACTTTGTTGGTAACTTATAAACTATCAATATCAACTTCTGATCCATTAGTTAACCACATGAAACATTCATAACATATGTAATCATGAAAGGGCCAAAACACCAAGATTTATTTGGAAACCCAAACTGGGAAAAACCATGGAGAAGCTAATTCTCATGAAATGAAACACCGGTTAAAGTGTTTTTTACAAAGGCTCACTGTCAGTTGTTCTCATTGCAGGTTGGTTCACTATCGGCTGGCTTACTATCACTTAGGATAACTACTCTTAGATATGAATATGGCTAACTTCCAATACAAATTTTACTAAAAAAAGATGAACTAATAGAATTGCATCTAACTATGCATGAAATAGTTCAAAAATTAAGCTCTATTACTATTACCATCAGTAGATCTGAATGTTGATATTTTCTTTGTATGTTACTGTTTGATCCATTGTAACTCAATATGCAAGCCACTTCTTGATCTTCAATAATATGCCTCAAAACCTTGTGCTTGCACATAATACCACCAAAGATTTGTACTATATCTCCTTTTGTATCTCACATTGTTTGTACCATGTCATTACATTGTTGGTCCAATGTTGGGATAATGGAAAGGATGTGTACTAAGAGGGGAGGGGTGAATTAGTACCCTTAAAAATTTTTCAATCAAATCTTGTAATCTTTGTTCTTCATTAAATAACTAAGTAGATTTGAATGTACCAAACATAAATTATCAATGTTGAAATGTAAATGCATGTAAAGTAAACAATACACACATAAAATTAAATTCTCATGACACTAGTATTTTGGTATCGCAGAAAACCCTTGTTAGAAGGTAAAAATTACAGTGGGGATGAGACCCACAAAACTTCACTATTGCAGAAATAAAGTTATCTTGTTAAAGATTTACATAATGATCACTTCTAATGATCTTACGCTAATAGGAGTAACAATAAGATCGATTAGATATACCTCATGTGAGGATTTTGCAACACAAAGTATGTGTGCACTCACTTAAGAGATTTACAATAAGACAATTAAGTCTACTCTGTTAAGAGATTTGGGACTCTATTACAATTGTTAGAGAGTAACAAAAATTTGATCTGAAACATATACAATCTCAATATTGTTGATACTGATCCATTAAGCTCATAAAAATATATATCACCTCAATGTGAATGATATTACCTTTTGCTTTGTTCTGCTCGGTGGCCTTGCCTTAGTTTTGTAAACTGATTTATGCAATGTAGTCTCTTTCTAAAAATCCCTTGTCTGATCTCTGATGTTTATAGTATGGCGGCTACTTGATAATTTCTTGATCAACATACTGTTGGTTAACAGTTTGTCCTCTCTTAAGATTTTCAATCTTTGACTCTCTATACCCCAAGGTGAGAGAACAAAAGGATGTCCACCAACAAATGGGTCAGTGTATGTCTTCTATCACTGCCCTCTGAATTGACAGGTATAGCTCCCTGATTGTGTATGATATTCAATGAATTTGTTTTTATACTGATCACCAAGTTTATTCTTTATGAGTTTTAACCAAATTTCTTGTAGACACAAACAATTCAGGCAAGGATAAGATGAAGATAATCTACAACCCTCAGTAGAATGTTGATCATAGATCATCACCTGATTTTAACATCTAATATAATTCTATCCTACTCTTTTATGAAATGCAGGTTCTACTTGGTGAATAGAAGCAGACCTATATAATGACAGGCAAATGGCATTGCCATTACCACAATTGCTTAGCAAGAAATAGAATTCAGGAAGAAATCACAGTCTCAGGACATAGGTGTACTTTCCATTTAGAAATGCAACTAAAATGAAGAGTGAACAGAGGAAGAATTACAAATGAAAGACCAACTGGAATTGATCACACCACAATTTCTGATATGAAATGGCATTCATTAGGAAAAGGCAGTTTCACTTATAACTGTTCTTTTTATTCACCATGCAAATAGACTATGAAAATGGAACAACAAACAGGAATTCAGCTTTTGTAAATAGAATCACTCCTACTTCATTAACAAGTTTGCTGACCTTTGTATTTACTTTTTCAACAGTATTTACAGAGTTTACAATGCATAATGTTCGTAGGGACTCATGACCTTTCCACTTCCTGAATACAAAGAGACAGAAAGAAAATAAAAAGACTTTTCAAATCTGAGAACTCGAACAGTCACTACGGAATCTGAAACTCTTCATCTCTAAATAGCATTATCGAGTTGAGTCCATTGGGCTGCGGAGTCAAATAACTGCTTATGTTTTTTTTTTTTACATGTTTGATGCTATTCGGTTTCGATTTCAACCTCAAATGGTATCGAGAATCCTTGTCTTTATCTTGAGCTCGGGCCTCTAATGCAATTGGCAGAAAATCCCAAACTGAATGCTTCCGGCGGAAAATACCAAATCTGCTTCTCCATTGCGGAAAATGGGAAAAGTGCTTCTCCTTGCGGAGAATTGGAAATGTGCTTCTCCTTGGCAGAAAATGAGAAAAGAGCTTCTCCTTGCGGAGAATTGGAAAAGTGCTTCTCCTTGGCGGAAATTTGCAATTTGGCTTCTCTTCGCGGAAAATGAGAAAAGGGGTTCTCCTCGCGAAAAATGAGAAAAGAGCTTCTCCACTTAAAGCACATGCTTTATTTGATCTCTTAAAGCAATAATGTTCCCTTTTAATACATCGGGCCCACCTTACTATAACTAAGCTTGCAGAAAATCACCAAAGAGGTACAAAACCCGCAAAGTCCTAAGTTCTTCTTTGCGGAAAAACACCCGAGAGGTACGAAACCCGCACAGTGTAAAATTCTTCTTTGCGGAAAATCACCTGAGAGGTGCGAAACCCGCACAGTGTAAAATTATTCTTTGCGGAAAATCACCTGAGAGGTGCGAAACCCGCACAGTGTAAAATTCTTCTTTGCAGAAAATCACCCGAGAGATGCAAAACCCGCACAGTGTAAAATTCTTCTTTGCGGAAAATCACCCGAGAGGTGCGAAACCCGCACAGTGTAAAATTCTTCTTTGCGGAAAATCACCTCCTTAGGTAGAATTCCGCCGCGGAGAAGATGATTTCTGAAATCCTGCCGAGCTCGTTCTCGCTCATTTCTTAACCGAATTTCTCACTGTTTGTTGCATTAGGATCGTTGAGGCCTGTAGAATCGATCCATACCAGTCTTTGATCTCTGCCTGAGAAAGAACATCGATTGGAGCACAAATCTTTGCCGGGTTAGGATCTACAACCTACCCAAAGCAATGAAACTCTGATAACAACTCACCAGGCTAAAACAAGATGGCAAATGAAGGGGGACCCGAAAAAGACTTCCTGTCTTAGGAAAGACTTAGACCTAGACATCAGACTGACCAGACCAACATGACATGACCATATGACTCCAATATTGCAAAAGAGTGAGTGACTGAAAGTCAGACAACAGCTGGCTCCGACTGGGGATCGTGTACTATAAAGTTCATGAAGAATTCAGCTTCTCTGGTTTCGCAAGTGCCTTATCCATTGGGTTGCAGAGTCTATACCAAAGAAAACGATGAGAAAATGTATACAGGGAGAGCGGGGGAAAGCAGGGAAACTTGAAACAAAGCAGGAGAAAACAACTACCGACTACGACACAAAAGGAACACCTACCTAACTAACTGAACACCTACCTAACTAACTACTACGCAGGGGTTACGTGCTCTTCAATTATGCATCTGGTATAGCTTCAAATCTTGCCCATTATAGGAATATGGCAGGGACTCTCCAGAAGGATATGCCAGTCTGAAAGAATTATTCTGATTCACCTGCACAATCTGGAATGGACCTTTCCACAAGGATTGAAACTTAGAATGCATTCCTTTAGGTTCACGTCTCTTATCCCACAGCAGCACCATGTCACCTTCCATGAATTTTCTTGGCCTTTCTTTCTTATCAAACAGCTTCTTGACTTGGTTCTGATGTTCAGTGATCTTGTCAACCATGTCTTCCCTTTCCTCCTGCAACTTTGTCAAATACATAATTCTCTTCTCTAAACCATCTTTAAAACATCATCCTCAATGGCAGTTTTCAACTTACATGTAGCAAGTTCCAAAGGTAATGGCAAGTTGGCTTCAACTCCATATACCAGCTCAAAAGGTGAAATTCCTATAGCCCTCTTTGGAGTA
>MU227101.1:906175-925255 GCA_018584345.1 Thuja plicata
CGGGCACCCTTTTCAATCACTCCAACTGAGCCTTCTTACACAATTTTTCAAGGGTATTTACTTTTGCTTGTCTGAAAATCTAACATGGTCACTCCAAATTTGTTCCAAATTTAGGAGTACCAACATATCATCTGATTGTGTTGCAACCTGTGGGTGAATCTTGTAATTTGGCTCCGTGCAGGTGTAGTTCTTTACCAAAACAACCTTCTTATCCTTATCCATTTTAGCTTCATTGTTCATGAAGAAGATGCCATTTTTTCTATTCTTAGGGCTTCTGTAAAATGAGCTTGAATAACTCGGTAAGTGTTGAATTCTTAGAAACTAACCTCTGTGTGCTCAGAATCTACTCAAATCTCTATTGAATGCTTCAAAAATTATTTGATGCATCTTAGCTATGCTCTTTTTTCTTCTCTGTGATTGTGTTGTGAACAAATGAGTTCACGTCAACCAAATTTATAACAAAAATATTAGGGTGATGCAATAAATGCTCTTCTCCAACCACTCGATGAACAAACATTTTACTTAGTTAACACTAACAATATTTCAGCTCAGTGAGTATACTATATACTCGGTTACCATAGTAACTCAGTTGTCTCTTCAAAATTTTCACCTACTAACAGTTCTATCTTGATACATATTAACCGACTCAACTAGATCATAGTAATCAAAAGTATAATACCATAGTGTATCTTAATTCATGATTGTCTGGCATGTGTGCAATAAATATAGGAACTGATGTAAGATATAGCATTGCAAAACATATTTCTATACCTTCTTGTATTTCTTAGTTGGAGACGGTGGAGCTACCTAATCCATTAGATGAGGTGTCACTGACTATAGTGCTTGGTCTTGCAATATCATTTGATGCTCTTTACCACATTTGATTTCTAATCATCACAATTTCCTCAATTGTATCTCCATTCCCATAAGTGTTTATTTGGTCTACACAATCTCTGCATAAGTGGCTGACTCTGTGATAGTGAGAACATGTCATTCCAGAGCTTGACCAATTCCTTGATTTTATTTTCCATTATTTAATACAATTTATTTCTATGTTTCCATATTTACCACATGTTTCACAACTGCTCCAAGTGTTGTAATCCCATGCATAATCATTCCCTTATCTTCTCAGTTGATTTACCATTTCTTGTCCTTTAGGCTTCCAGATTTGTTTTGTGTTCTTCCTGCTTGAGATGTATGACCATGCATGTTGCAATTTTGACAGTATTTATCTATGTATGGTTTCTTCTATCATTTTTTAAACTTGGATCTACACTCATGTGCCTGGTGTCCATGCTTATTATAGTTATAGAAAATACCATTAAATTTAGGAGGGTTTCTAGGAATACCTTTTGCTTTGCTTCTGCAAACATTTGATGTGTGGCCTGGTTTTCTACAGTGATGGAAAGAGGGCTTCTTTAGCTTTAGGATTGAGTATACATTTCTTTGTTCAACTTGATTTGATGATTCTCCTTTCTCAGTATACCCTAATCTGGTATTGTTGTTCAGTCATCTTTGATAGTTCATAAATTCATCCATTCTAATACTGCTTTCTTCAGATCTCTTAATCACTTCATTATGTTGTTATAACATCTTCACTTCATTTCTCATTTTATTCATTTTATTTTTTCAATACACCGATATCATCTATTTTCTTTGCAAGTTCAATATTTACTTAGTTAGCCTCATGATTCATAGTAACCACTTGATTGGTAATCTCAAAGTAATGTTCAGTAAGTCTCAATATCTTAGTTTCTTTTTCTTGTAACTTTTTAGTCATCTATCTTTTGTCATCAACATCCATGTTTCTATATTGTTCAGCTTTTTTTGCATCATTCAAGACTTCAACCATTCTAACCATTTGTGTACCTTGACCGATCTGCAATGCTTTCACTTGTTCAGTAAGTTGTTGATTGCTTTCAGATAGATGTGATATGATTCCTTCAGATGCATCAGATGTGCTACCAGATTTAGATCCAGATGTATCAAATGGTTCATGAATCTCTTCTTCATGATAATCAACCTCACGATAGTGAAGTGCCATGTACTTTCTCTTAATCAACATCTCCTTGAGTTTCTCTTTAGCTTCCTTATATTGTTTGACATAGATCTGTAGCTATAAATTTTGATTCTCAATAGTTTTGTCAAGTGTATACCTCTATATTGTAAGATCTTTTCTCTTCAGGTATTAAACCTTAAAAATAAGAGAACAAGCTCTGATGCCAATTTTTGGTCCAATGTTGGGATAATGGAAAGGATGTGTACTAAGAGGCAACGGGTGAATCAGTACCCTTAAAAAAATTTCAATTAAATCTTGTAGTCTTTGTTCTTCATTAACCGACTAAGTAGATTTGCATTTACCAAACATAAAGTATCAATGCTAAAATGTAAATGCATGTAAAGTAAACAATACACATACATAAAATTAAATGCTCATGACACAAGTATTTTGGTATCGTAGAAAACCCTTGTTAGAAGGTAAAAATTACGGTGGGGATGAGACCCACAATACTTCACTACTGCAGAAATAAAGTTATCTTGTTAAAGCTTTACAAAATGATCACTTATGATTATATTACCATGTTAGGAGTAACAATAAGATCGATTAGATCTACCTTGTGTGATGATTTTGCAACACAAAGTATGTGTGGACTTGGTTAAGAGATTTACAATAAGACTGTTAAGTCTACTCTATTAAGAGATTTAGGAGTCTATTACAATTGTTAGAGAGTAACAGAAATTTAATCTGAAACATATACAATCTCAATATTGTTGATACATATCCATTAAGCTCAAAAAAAAAATATCACCTCAATGTGAATGATAATACCTTCTGCTTTGTTCTTCTCGGTAGCCTTACCTTAGTTCTGTAAACAGATTTCTATAATGTAGTCTCTATCTGAAAATCCCTTGTTTGATCTCTAATGTCTGTAGTAAGGCAGCTACTTGATCATTTCTTGGTCAACATACATGACAAAATTTGACATCTATACATATATATATCAAATGATATGACCTAATTAGGGTTTAACAATTACATCCTTATCCTAAGATCAACAGTGTACAAAATTTACCTTGATCATCTATACATAGGAGAGATGAAAGATTAATGTTGTATATCTATAATTAATGTCCTCCTTGATCATGCAAACCGTTATCTAGTTCAGCTAAAAAAGTTTTTACATAGATTAATGTGTCATAACAAACTTTTAGGTGGTCTTTGTTCCACTCAGTTATTTTGTCTCTCAGTGCTCGGTGATGCTTTGTATCTCGATTATACTGGTGCTCGGTTATGCTTGAAGCTCAGTTTAGTCTGTCTACTCTATAATTACTATACTTAGTTTACTCTGAGCATGATGAGTTATCTCGGTTGACTTTGCACTTCGGTGATTAACCCAACTGTCTTGTTTGACTATGTTACCAACTGTTCATTATATATGCTTGATAACTAATGACAACTTTAATGTGAAATTGGAGTAACATACATATCATCCATCTCTTAGATACAAAGAGGTTCTTTTATATATATATATATATATATATATATATATATATATATATATATATCCAACCATACATATGTTAGCCACACCAAATGTGTGTGATGGCCCCAATTACAAAATATATTACAATTATATTTAAAACATTACCATAGGTCCTAAATCTAGGATACACTTAAGGAAACATTACAACACACTACACCAGGACCAAATATAGGTTGCACTTAAGATTTTTACAATGCACATTACATTTTCTCATACTATCACAACACCACAACCAATACCATGTCTTGTTTACCAAAGAATCTAAGCCAACTATTGGGTGAAACAAGATAGAACATATCCAGAACATGATACCAATACCAACTAATGAACAACACTATTTTCTAGATATCAAAAACAACTTGAAGAACATTGAAAGTATAGCAATCACCAGGAACCGACAAACAACTCCATACAATAATGATCACTAAAAGCATACAAGTATACCGAAACATGTAGGTCCTGAGTAGAACCAAATACACCTGTCATGGAACACCAAAAAATATCCATACTAAACTTGTACTATCATAACCAAGACTTATGTTGCAAAACTGACAGCCAATAGGTACATACCCAAAACTACCAAAAACCAACCAATGCGGCTAGGATGTCAGTATGAAGGTTTTGACATCAATGAAAACCAATGTCAACAACATCGTAATAAGTCTAGCATTCTTGATAGCAGTAGATGATAACTAATGAGGCTAATATGTTAGTTTATATGGAATATGGTATGTTGATTAGGTGGTGATTATTGGTAATTATGTTATCTAATATTATTTTATGAGAAATGATGTGTTTGGTTTAATGAGGGATAATCAAGATTTCTAAATGATGATAAATGATATCATTCTTGTTCAATGTTAAAATAATGATTATTTGATAATGTTATGATTATATAATGTGATGGACATGTTTATGTTATATGATCAGTGTATGTGTATCCTTTCAATATATGTCAATGATTGCTTACGTGTTTATAGGTTACTGATGTTTCATTATTTTCTATGCTCATGATTTACCATTCTTATTGATTCTATAAGATTTGTTTGTATGAAGATGGACAAAGTCATTGTTACTCACTTGGGAGGCCTACATGATCTCTTGATCCCTTTCATTTCCTGTCACTAATTGATATGTGTGTGTGTGTGTGTGTGTGTGTGTGTATGTATGTATGTATGTATGTATGTATGTATGTAGGTGTGTGTGTGTGTGTGTGTGTATGTATGTATGTATGTATGTATGTATGTATGCCCCATCTATTGTAATAACATTGATAGGCACCAGGCATCGACTTCACCTAAATTGGCAGGTTTGAGTGTGCCCAAAATATATAAATATAAACTTGATAGTGGTTAAAATTGGAGTTAATCATATAGACAACTAATTCCCCTAGCCCCAATTTTCATTCCTAGTTTGGGTGACAATTTCCACATTATTTATTAGTTTGAAATCTATCAATTCTATGAAAAGATAATCTAAATTTAAGCAAAGAATTGACAAATTAACAAGAAGCATTCCATGATTTTCTAACTAACTAAGCATGCTAATGAAGCTCTCAGCTTTAATATTCATTAGTGATGATCCTAGAATGAGAAATGATGTTTGATATGCCTAATTTAGCTCTCAATTCCTCAAATTGTCATACAATTCATTTAATTATGCTCTCAAAACTCACTATTATTCTCAAAATGCTATGATCTCAAAGTGATTTCTCTATAGTGTAGATGCAATTTCTCATGAATGTCTAGGATCCTTAATGCTCTCAAAATGCTTGGTATTTATAGGATTTCCCAAGGTTAGGGGGTAGAGTTAAATTGATCATGATTTAAGCTTGGTTGAGTTGAAGGATTTCAAATGGTTTCAAATGGAGAGACCATTTAAATGTTGGTCTCAAAGGTTGGGACAAAGAGACAATTTGAGTGGTGAGGATGTTAAAGGGTCAAATGAGTGATCAAGATTGCAAAGTTTGGAGTGATTCATGTACTTTAAATTCTTGATTCTCATTCGCTCTTCAAATTATTTTCTCCTTTGTTGAAAAAAAATAGATTTAACTAATTCTCTTAATTAATTAAATTATCCATGTAAGGAAATGGGTTGAATTTTTTTTATATTTAAATTATATAAATAATTGTTTAAATCAATTACAGGGGTTCACCCCGCAGTGCAGTGGTAGCTGCAAGCCGTTGTAACATGGCGGTCTTGTGTTCAAATCTCTGCAAGTTCAAAATGGATTCATCAACGTGCGTGTAGATGGAATGTTGTGGATGAAATGACTTACGGGTGTGGTCAAAGGCATTGACATGGAGACTGTTCATGGGATCCTCATCAGCACATCGTACCAACAGTAGGAGATGCTCAAAGGGTCGTGGTTCACAAGACCAGTTGACTGGTGGTTGAGCACGATTAATAGAGGGAGATATAAGGTGGGTTGATGTGTCTGCTGACTCATCGGTGGAGATGGAAAGAGATGCTAGGGAGCTATAAGGAGACCCACATGGAGTGATAAGGGGGCTCAGCACATGGAGTGATAAGGTGATATGGAGGGATAAGGGTTGTGGATACATAAGGGGGTTGTGCATGAGCAAGGAGAAATAAGGATTATGGAGAGATAAGGGTGGTAGGTGGGTTAGAGGGAGACATAAGGTGGCGGTCGATGATTGGAGAGATAAGGATGGACGTTGACGGGCGGTCTTTGCATGGGAGATATAAGGATGGATTGATGATATAGGCAGTATAACTAGAATATGTCAAATATCAAGGAGGTTTTAATGCCTCAGTAGCCTCACTAATGTAACCATGGGGATGGGGTCCCCCAAAAAATGTGACCCCATTGGTTCACAGTTCCAGTCAAAAGCAATTACCGATCAAAAATTTTTTGATTAAATCAATTATATAGTATTGATTAATCCCTTTTAGGATTATATTTAATTAATTGATGTCTTTATTAATTGATCATTTGATTTTGATTTGATTTAGTCTCATTTGATTTAATTATCTTCCATTTGATTTGATTAATTTCCATTTGATTTTATTAGCACACCTGACCAAATTTAGGGGTCTACAGATGCCCCTCTTTGAATTGATGTGTGAAGCACATTGATTCAAAGAAAATTGATGTTCTGGTCTGATTGATTGATTCTGATTGGTTGATAAAATGCCTAATGCGATGAACCTAATTTGATAACCTGATGCAAAACTTGATGTGAAAACCTAATATTTGATGAACTGTCATATGAGAAACCCTTATTTGAAAAATTGATGACTAACAACACAGAAATGCCCCACTAATAGAAAACAAAAATTTTAGTACCCCAATTTTTACTCTCGTTGAGAAACTGTGATAAAAAATTATGTTTTGACCATATGATGCCCCCTCAGAAATGAAAATAGAATTGATATCAGAGGTAAACAGATGTTGAAAAATGAAATTATTGGGTCAATTCTGATTTCATTTCAAAAAACCATGATGTTAGATTGATCGCAAAATGCCCCAACAATGAAAAATGACAGGTTTAAGGCAATAAAGGGTGAAAAATCCTTAAGATTAGGTCAAAAAGTATAAATAGTGGTAAATATTTCATTTTCACTTTTTACCCCACATTGTTTCTCTGAGCCCTTTGGAGACTTTGACGATGGCTGTCCTGATTTGCGAGCACCGATTTGAGTGAGGCTACAGATTTCAGAGACCTGCTAACTATGGACCTCCAGTGAGTGATTCCAACCTCTTTGTGCATTTATCACTACAATTAATGCTTAGAATTGATCATTTTATGCCTAGTTAGGTTTTTTCATAAAACAAATCTAAGTAACGCGTAGTATAGTTTAAATGATGTATAGCAACATGAAGTAGCACATCCGCGTAGCCAAGCATCGCATATGAACAATGAAGTAACGCATAGGAAAACCTTGATTTAATGCATATGATAGGTAAAATGTTGCGTGTAAAATCCTAGGTAGAAACCTATAATGAAGTATCGCATATCAAATATTAAGCCACTCGTATGATGTGAAATACCACGTACTAGGCAAAGTAATGCCTCCAATGTATAAAGTACCGCGTAGGATGTTTAAAATGATGCGTATCAAAAATGATGCATAAGATATCTAAAATAACACGTAGACACAGACAAAATGATGATTGGGTGAGAAGAATGAAAACCTGATCTTTTTTTATTGTCTCTAATAGAATGAATGCCACATTGATTGCAAAGATAAGTAGGTTTGATTTAGTAATGAAACTGTTAAAATAATAAAAAAAAATAAAGAGAGACAAGAAATTTTTTAATTCAATGAGCAAGGAGAAAAGAGATATACCATGAATAAATCAGAAAACTAGGAGCATTCACCAAGAGGAAGATAAGGAGACAAGATTTTGAAGGGGGAAAAGCATAAAAAAAACCCCGTGAATAAATATGAATGGGAAAATTGCCTAAGAACGTGAGAGAGAGAGAGAATGAGAGCCAATCTCATAAAATGAGTCACTTGAAGTGATGAAGAGCTACAACTAGAGCTTGTGTTAAGTAGAGATGGAAGAAGGAGTTTGAAGTGTAACTCCTATGTGCATGTGAGCCACATTCATAAAGTGTGTGCCACTTGTGTTATTTCCTCTTAGGGAGGAATCTGAGGGATACCTTGGTTTATACCCATTTAAATAATACAACCAAGGGATAATACATAAAATGAATTATCCTCACTATTACCCCGTGTTTTCAATACCTTAACGAAATCAACCAAATCCTAACCTGCCAACTTGAAGCTGAAGTTGAACCTACTATGCTTCAACTTCAAGTTCAATTCAGTTTTCTTCGCCCAATGAAGTCTATGTTTTTCCTCATCAATCTGAACCAACTTGTGCAAAGTTGAAGTTGAAGTCGAAGTTGAGTCAAGTGAATAACTTCAACTTCAACTTCAAGTCCGTTTGTTTTCTGACGAAGTTTTCTTTCTTTCTCGCAGGTGTTTTCTTGAAGGAAATGGGCACATTTTTCTAAAACAAAATAATGGGTCCCACCTCCTATCAGTTCTAAAGATGTGAAAGGCAATAAATGTGACAGCTGGGAAAATGCATGTGAAACACAGCTGGGAAAATGCATGTGAAACACAGCTGGTTTTGGAGAATAAAAAAATAGAGATTTGCTGACGTCATGAGAAGTTAATCTATACACGAATTTGATGGGAATTAACTAAAAGCAATCTTGTCAAGTACATTCGGCATGCCTGGTATTAATGCCTTAACCCGCTCCATATCTACCCTAAGATTTCTATAATTACTCCTTAAAATGCCCTTCTTTTCTAGTATCATTGTTTATCTAGCCATTCTCGAATTCCAAGCATCAACTGGTAAGAAAAAGAGTTGGAGTACTCGGCTTTGCGAAAAATGGTGAGTGCATTATACAATTTTCTTTGTCATTTTTCTTACACCTGGTTTTGGTTAGAAGTGTTTCAGTTTTTCTTTATTTCTGCAAACCTTTCTATTTGAGAAGTCATGACCCTCTTTAGGCCCAAGCTACCAAAACCAAAGAAACCGTATTTACTAAGCTTTCTCCCTAAAATTTGGGATACCTTTCTGGTAAATGTAAGCTTACCTGAGATGTTAGAGCGGATTAAAAATGTTCAACCAGGGCCCATATACCGAAAGCTAACCAGTAGTGGGTTAGTCAAAGCCGCCACTTTCCCATTAGCCATAGGATGTCCTGAGTTGGTTATCGAATGCGCAAACCATTATGACCCTAATACTAGGTGTATCAAGAAGACTAGAGGTGAAGTGTTAGCTAGAATAAATAGGGTTAGTGTCAGTTCAGCCTTGTGAATTCCTCATAAAGAACCCTATGAGCCTTGGACATTTGATGAGGTCGAGCGCTTATACAGCGAGAACAAGAAGAGCTATGACTCTATCGTAGCTCAAAAATGGCTCCTAAAACTGACCCTTGGGGGCTCAAGGTTGCCTAAGCTATTAACCATTGCACATTTCATTAAAGAAATTGTCGACATTGTGCTTCTTTTAAACAGAGTAAAAGGAAATGATCATGCCTTTCACTGGGAGAATTGGATGTATTTCTTCATCTAGAAGATTTTTGAAGGAGAGAAATTTATTGACTGGGCCGACTTAATAGCCGAAGGTTTGCATAAAGGTTTACTAGCCGTAAGCAGTTTTGGTTTATTTTTCTTGTCTTCCTTTTTGCTCTACATTTTAGCTGCATCTAAAGAATGGGCAGGTCTCCCTCATGAGCCATGGACAGATGAAATGACCATCTATTAGTATTACACAGTCCTCTAGTTTGACAAGCCCTGCAAAGAGTTTTGGAGGGTAAATGATGTGTTTCTCAGAAGGTTGGTATTTGAACTTCAAGGTCATGAAGATTGTAGATTGTCTGAAGAATCCATGCAAGCCATTAAAATCTATGGTTGCTTTTCATATCTCAGAGTCGGGGTTTCACCAGAGAACCTTTTAGGTTGCCACGTTATTGTCTCGATAACATTATCTTGTCTGAAATCTGTAGGCAACTTGCTTGTGTGATAGATCCATCTAAAACTGCCAAAAAGTCACCTACTTTCCTCTTTCCTATTGAAATTGGTCACTACAGATGCTCTAGTTTCAAGCAAGCTGCATTGACAAAGATAGTATTGTCCAATTTATGCCTCAAGCCCTATTTTGCAAGGAAGGATTTTGATTACATGGGTTTTTCTAGAGATAATATCAAATAGGTAGTTTCACTTATCCATGTTCCTCACCTAGAGGACTACTGGGCTAACTGTTTAGATGAATTGGAAATAAGGAGAAGGTTGTGGTCAAGGTTAACTGTGAGTCAGATACAGTTGTTTAAAGTCAACCTCAGCACCAGCAGAATAAAAGAGGATGGAAATGAAGAGGTGGTCAATCCTCTTTATGTCAAATAGATTGAAGGTCTACCAATCCCTAAACTTGATTGGAGTAAAAGGGAAGAAGATGACTTGCTCTCCCATACATTGGAAGTTTTGAAAAGAACTGAAGATTGGTTGAAAATAAAGAGAACTCACTCAGCCACCCATAGTACCCCGAGTAAACACTTGAAAATCAAACAAAAGAATTCTGGCCAAGAGCTAAATGTTGCTCCTAATATTTGTGTTGGTAATCCTATTGCAGGTTCTACAAAAGTTGAAGTTGAAACAGCTGTGCCGCAGATTCAACTTCAAGTTCAGCAAGAAGTGGTGAGTACCAGAAGAATCACCCGTTCAAATACCAAAGGTAGAAGGGTAGCACAAGATAAAGGAAAGGATAAAATAACTATTGAGCTAGATCTTTCTAAGGCTACAACCACAACAGAGCAAACTCCCAGTCCTACTATGGTAGATAGCATGACAAATTCTCAAAAAATGGTTGATGATGGAAATATGCAGATGGATGCCCTTGCTTTAAACAACACTTCTCCCACACCTGGTAAAGAACCTACCACACCTAAATGGTTAGAGACCTCGGTTGAAAGGAAGAGGAGTGTACTACCGCTTTCAATGCCTATGGATGACTTAGTAAGCAAGTGTTTAGGGAAGTTCTCAAAGGAAAAAAAGGCTAGAACAGGGTCTAGAATTCACTTTGACAAAAACACTGGTCATTGGTCAGCAAAAATTGCTAAGCCTCCCCAAGAAAATCTGTATGAAGACCTTGTTTCTGCAAGATTATCAAGTGTCTAAAATAAATCTTTGGAAAGGAAGCCAGACTGTAGACATGAAAATCTTTGAAGCATCCATCAAAAAGATTGCAGACAGAGTGTGGAAAGATGCCCAAGATAAACAAGACATGAAAGAGGCAATGAAGAGCATGGCTTAGTACATCAATGCCATCCTCCATCCAGAACCTAAACCTCTAAATGAAATGTCTGCAATTGTTGATGTCACGTCTTCAGCCATTCAACAATTTCTTGACAACCTGCATAAGTGCAAAGATGTTACAAAGACATTGGAGGAATGGTTGCAATACATCTTAGATGAAATGGTGAAGCAAGTAAAGCTTTACAACACAGCTCTGAAGAAATTTGTTGTCATTATCAAGAAGGTTGAGGCAAACATAGAAGGATATGAAAAAGAGAGAATCAATTGGGTAAAGGAAGTGTTATGGATCGAGGAAATACAAGAATTTGGGTTGCAGAGATTCCTCTCCGAATACGCTGTGGCTGGTTTAGAAAATAAAACACTCTATTTAATTAAAGATTGCATAGAGTGGTGAAATGAGGTGCTCGTACAAGGAGTGGAAGAAATCAGGGAGATCTTGTCTGGTCTCAAACTTGTAGATGAAATCATCCAGGAAGATCTAAAATGGTTCCACAAACATTGCTCAGGTGAAGATAGTGACTCTGTGCCCCCTGTTGAAGACGTAATTAAGGAGATATACAAAAAGTTCCTGGAAGTTCAAGAATCAAAGGCACCTCTAAGGCAGGATTTTATAAATGTCACACATACTAAAGCTATGCTGATAATTAACTAGAAACACTTGGAAATGCATGAAGAAAAGATAACAGATCTAAAGAAAGAGAAGGAGGTCTGGAAACAGAGAATTGCCTACATTGGCTTGCCTCAACAATAAGTTATTTCTGCATTTACCGCTGCCTATGAAACCTGGAAAGCTGGAAGAATCACAACTGACGTGGACAACACTTTGTGACACATGGATCCCACTAGTTAGATAGTTGTTTCTTTTTTCTTTCTCTGTTATTTTCCTTTATTGCAAATTGGTTAACATAGTTATGTTAACCAAAAAACTATTTACTCCTGGTGGGGTGATTTTGGATACAGTTATCCAACCCTGATCGGTATAAATATGTAATAGGTGACATCTAAAAGGGTTCGTCTCTCCATAGATACAAAATCAGAACTACTTTTGTTTAAGTATTCTATGCTTTAAAATTTGAATATATTATCTGAAGTTGTGACAAAGTAATATAAAATTCTATAGTCTTATATGTTAGACTTTCTAGAGTAGATACTATTGTTTACTCTGCAATGATTCATGTTCTTGAGGATATCAATCATTGATGAAAGTTTTAGCTTCTCTTTCTTGCAATTTGGAAATTTATTTGTCTTTGGAGTTTAAAGGTTATGAGGGAGGAAATTAAATCACTCATCTATTTCTCAATTTTAATATCCAACCATGTGGACGATTTTGGTTATTAAAATCGAATGGTTTTTTAGTATACATATTCTTTTCATATTCATGAGTTAATTGATTCAAGTTTTTCAATATTTTTAGTAAAATAATCATTGGGAAGATTTTCCCTCAAAAGAGGATTTAACGATTGTCTTTTCAGTAAAGGTTAGTTGCACCTCGCATAACATAAAGCAATATCAAGCAGAGAATTCCTTATCTTTTGTTAGGAATTCAAACAGTTAGTTTATAAGGATTTTCCCTATTCAAAGTAAAATCTTTGGAAAAACTGTTCACTAACAGTTTTTGGCGACTCTACTAGGGAGAGAGTAGAGTAGAATCCTTTCCCTAAGAAATCCTCAATGATCCCATGGTTTCAGACAATGGTTCTCCCTAATCATAATCAAGTGCATGTTCTACAACCCAATCTAGGTTTCCTTGATACACAAGAAGACATTATCTCTGATCTTAATGCTTGCGCTTGGGCCAATCGAGCCAGCAATCAACAATACCTACAAGTACAATAGGTGTTAGAGGAAGAAGAAGAAATAGCCAAGAGAGTTAGGGGAATTCTAGCAGCACAAGAAGAAGCAGTGGTAGCAAGAGTTTCCGGTGTAAATAACTAATTTGGTCAAAGTTGCAGTGTTTTTCTATCACTCTAGTGGATAAAAGGTATACTCGGTCTGATAGATTAGCAGGTCTAGTAAATTAAGATTTTGAAGATCTAGCAAGAATTCATTTTAAGCCTGATCATACTTTGAGGAGAAAGAAAGCTCAAACCACTAGTAGACCATCATCCCCTCCTAGAAGAGACAAACAATCGCCATCCAGTCAGTCTTTGATTATTCCTGGAACTCTAATTCCCTCTACAATTAATACTCTTCCTCTTAATTTCAGACAACCAAGAATGGCTCTAAATCAGCCCTGGGGTGCTGCAGTAGGTCCTCTACATTTACAAGGTAATTTGGGAAGATTACCAAAAGGAGCAAGAGAAGTCCTCCCCAGATTTAGTGGCGATAGAAAGAAGTCTCCTGAAGAACATCTAAATGCTTTCAATACTGCATGTGGTGTCTTGGCGGTAGCAACAAAAGATGTTACCATAAGATTGTTCATTCAGACCCTAACTGACTTAGCAGCTAATTGGTTTCATCATTTACCTAATGCCTCTATCACTTCTTGGGATACTATGAAGACAGTATTTGAAGCTAGGTTCAAGTCAGCTGATGATGCTAATTCTTTACTCATCTAGCTTAGCCAAATGAAAAAGGAAATACAAGTACCCATGTGAGAATTTGTACCTAGATTCAACAAAGCCTTGCATCAGATATCCCCTGCTAGCAGACCAAGTGTTGAAAACCAAAAAGGTTTCTTTTTAAATGCCATGCCTCTAGATGTTGCTTTCCCTTTAAAAAGATCCAATCCCGCTACTCTTGGAGCATCCCAAACCCTTTCCATAGAGCTAGAGGATGACCTTATTATATCTGGAAAATGGAAGAAAGATGTGCAAATGTCAAATTCTCAAGCCTCAACATCTTCTTCCTCTTCAAATGATTCACTAATTCAGAAGCTGGCAAATGATCTTATAGCAGTAAAGAAACAACTCCCTAGAGCTTCATTTCCTTATCAGGATATTCCAAGGAAATATCCTAGCCAAAATGCTCCTAATCAAGGGAGGCAATTTAACCTGCCCCTAGTCAACAGAGGCTGCAAATTGAGCCCCCCTTAGCAAAACTCACATGTGTGTGTTTCACCTTACTAGTGATCATGAAGGGGCTACATGTCTTGAAAATGTGAGGCATGAGCAGCTTGAAGCAGAAAAAGCAGCCACAGCAAATGTAATAATAGAAGAAGAGCCATCCGAAGGACTTGGCGACTCTGTGAGTTACTTCCTTGAGTAGAATCTGATTCAGATAGAGGTGGTGACATTCTTTTAACTTTGGAAGAATCTTCATGTTCAATGCTGACTAGAGGATAGAAGGGAGCCAAAGCAGATTCTCAATTCAAAAATACTACATTGCCCATTCAGGCAAAGGATTCCAAAGCCAGAAGCAAAGGCAAGAGTAAGTCTTCACAAGCTCAGTCTTCTCCAACCCAAATTTTAAAACAGTCTAATCTTGACTCATCATTTGATATAGTTGAGTTTTGCAAAACATCTAGAATACAAATATCTCCTGTTGAATACTTGAGAATGAATCCTAATGAGCTCAATAAATTAGTTGAATATGTCCATCAAACTTCATTTGATGTATCTACTAGGCAGACAAATAGAGTTTCTTCTAGCGAAGAAACCCAAACCAAGAAGCTAGATTACCATGAAGAAAAGATTTATCCTGACAAGATAAACCCAGTAACATAATTTAAAGAAAAACTTGATCCCTTCTATGTATCCCTTTTTCTCCATGGCTTTAAATTAAAAAATTGCATCATCGACTCCGGGGCATCAGATAATATAATGCCAGTTGCAGTAGCTAAAGCCCTTGATCTCCCTTTAACCAAGACATTCAGAAAATGTTATTCAATGGATTCCAAGCAAGTACCCCTAATAGGTCAAATCAAGGATGCTCAAGTCTCCTTACCAACTTTTCCTAAGAAGAGAATAATGCTTACCATCCTTGTAGCAGATATCCCTACTAGTTATGGCATGTTTCTTAGCAGAACCTTCTATCGGGATTTGGGAGGAGAAGTCAAGATGGATTGGTCCCAAGCTGTCATACCTGTTGGTAGGGAAAAAATAACCTTGTTACCCAAAGCCAAGTCTAAATACACATTTTTCCCATCTGATGACCCTAAATTCCAAATCCTCTACAAGGAAACTGATTTCGCTAATTACTTGATTATGTCTGAAATTTAAGAAGCAGGTATGTAGTCAGAAGATGCAGACACACCTTGGGTGTTAGGGTTCGATGGAATTTGTTGCTCTAGTGGTTCAGGAGCCGTCATAGTGTTAATTTCCCCTTTGGGTTAGACTTTCCCTTCTTCTTTTAAGTTGTCTTTTGAAAATACAAATAATACAGCTGAATATGAAGCCCTGCTTCTAGGGTTGGAAGAAGCCAAAAAGAAGAATATCAAATTGCTAAAAGCAAAAGGAGATGCAGAGTTAATAGTAAAACAAGTCAAGAAGTTGTTCTTGGTAAAAAATGAAAGGCTAAGGCACTATAGAAATCGGGTATGGGACGAACTTGAAGGGTTCAAAGATTTTTCTATCGAATCAGTACCTAAAGAGCTTAATGCCAGAGTAGATTCCTTGGCAGTGTCGGATTCTTTGCTAATTCCTCATCCTGACTTTATTATTGATAAATATACTATTGAAATCATCCATAGGCCAACCCTCCCTAACAACAATAGCTCATGGAAAGTATTCAAAGATGACGCTCACATTAATGCTTTCTTACAGAGTATGGAGAAGTTTGCCACTAATTATTTTGAAGGCTCTGAGTCAGAATGTAGGAAGTTCTGTCTTGATACAGTTGGAGAGGAGATGGAAGGCATAATGCAATTAAAAGGTAATGTGATACCTAAAGGCCTAGTTGAACTTGAGAAACTCTTCGATAGGCGAGATGCTTTCTCAGCTCAAACTTCATTTCCCAAAGAGGTCGAAAGTGGTGGCTACGAGAAGGTCAACCTAGGAGATAAAAATAATCCTAGGATGGTGAATCTTGGAACCTGTTGTGGTACAAGCGAGAAGATACAATTCATCGAGTTGTTGAAAGAATACATAGATGTATTTTCTTGGTCATACGAAGATTTGAAAACATTCAGGGGAGGTCAGTTCAAACACCATATCACTCTAAAGCCAGGTATTTCTTCTTTTAGGTAGAAATTGAGGACTTATAACCCAAAGGTTTCAAATGAAATATTCAAAGAAATTGATAAAATGCTCAAAGCTCACATAATTTTTCCAATACACCACTCCACATGGGTAGCTAACATAGTACCCGTAAGGAAGAAAAGTGGGGAGATTAGGATCTGTGTAAACTTTAGAAACCTAAACCAAGCAAGCCTAAAGGATAACTTTGCTTTGCCCATAATGGACCAGATTCTCCAAATAGTAGCAGGCTCAGAAATGATGTCATTTCTTGATGAATTCTCTAGCTATAATCAGATAGGATTTTCTGAGGAAGATCAACATAAGACGGCGTTCACAACTCCTTGGGGTACCTTCGCTTATCGGAGAATGTCGTTCAGGTTAATAAATGTCGACACAACCTTCCAGTGGGAAATGCACTCAATCTTTGGGCATCTTCTGAATAAAATCATTACAGTCTATCTTGACGATATGACCATATTCTCCAAAAAATGAAGAAAACATCAGAAAGATCTAAGAGAAGTACTACAAAAGTGTCGAGAACACAAAATCTCACTAAACCCCAAGAAGTCAATCTTCGGTGTGACTTAAGGGAAGCTATTAGGGCACATAGTTTCAAAGGAAGGGATCAAGATTGACCCTGAAAGAGTAAGAAAAATTTAGCAGCTATGTCTTCCTGTTAACCATAATGGCGTCAGATCTTTCTTTGGTCATATTAACTTTCTCAGAAAATTTGTGCCTGATTTCGCTGAAACTACGAAACCTATGGCCAAACTGTTAAGTGAAAAGTAGAATTTTAAATGGGATGATTTTGCAGTCGAAGCATTTGAAGAAGTGAAAGAATCTATTGCAAAAGCACCTATCCTGTTCCATCCATACTTTAAGAAATATTTTTTAATATATTGTTATGCGTCAGAGCATATTGTGTTTGGCATCCTGCTTCAGAAAGATGAAAAGAACGAGGAAGTAACTATCTCCTTTATGAGTATTCCTCTCAAAAAACATGAGTTGCGCTATTCTCAAGCTGAGAAACAGGCTTTCATTATTGTAAAAGCTATGAAGCAGTTTCGATACTATATCCTTCATTCACATTCTATTGTCTACATTCCATCTGCACCAGCCAAGAGCATCCTTACACAACAAGATGTAGCTATAAACGACCATGCCATAGGGGTATCAAAGGTGCAAGAATTCAAAATTGATATCAAACCCTCTAAGTTGGTCCAAGGCCAAGGACTCTGCAGACTAATGGCAGAGAATAGAGAAGAAGAATCCTATCCTAGTTGTTTATTAGTTGGATTGAAAGATGAATGGTTTTCAGACATAGCATATTTTCTGACTTATGGGCAATGTCCAGATCACTTGAAAGGAAAGGACCAGAGAAGTCTTCGGATCAGGGCAAAGAATTTTGTGATTGTCGATGACATCCTATTTGAAAGAGGTCTAGATGGTATGTTCCTGAGATGCGTAGATACAGACCAACAAGAGAAGCTACTCAAGACCTTCCATAGTGAAGCTTGCGAAGGACATTTTTCTTCCATGGTAACAGCCTTTAAAATCCTAAGGAGTGGCTATTATTGGCCAGGTATGTTCAAATCCACTTATAAATGGGTAGGTGATTGTGAAAAATGCAAGTTGTTTACTGGTAAACCACACCTGGCTGCTCTTCCCTTGAAACTAGTGATTATAGAAGAACCTTTCCAACAGTGGGGGTTGGACTTTATTGGCCCTATCAATCCAAGCTCCAGTGTCGGTCACACTCATATCCTCACCGCCATGGACTACTTCACTAAATGGGTCGAAGTGATTCATGTCAGAGCTACGATGTCACAGGTAGTGTGCAAATTCTTAACAGAGAATATTTTGACTCACTTTGGGGTGCTAATCAAGATAGTAACCGACAATGCTCAGAACTTCTCATCTAGATAAATTTAGTTATTCTACTATGACCATGGTGTCAGTTTATCACATGCCTCTAATTATGATGAGGATCAAGGAACATAAAGAAAAGGTGATGTCATTGTTAAACAGTGTACCTACAATAACAGTTCAAAATCCAGTGGATGTATCTGAGATACCACCTATTTTGGGAAATGAGGATGAGATGTTAACATCTGAGATTCCTCAAATATTCTTGAATGCTACTTCTTCCCGAAAGGTGGTTGACCCATTCTTTCTCTCATTAATAATCAATGATAAAGTCCTCAAGAATTGTATGATTGATTTAGGAGCTTCAAATACAGTCATGCCTATTGAGATCATGAAGGCAATGGGCTTACAAGTTGACACACCTCATGGCAGGTGTAGAGCTATGGATTCAAGGGAAGTCCCTATAATTGGTACTATTGAGGCCATGCCCTATAGACTGGCGCTTTTCCCTGATGTTGTGATGACAATGAATGTTCTTGTGGTTCATATACCACCTCATTATGGCATGTTATTATCAAGAAAGTGGAGTGCCTCAATGGGAGGAAGTATACAAAATGACTTTTCATTTGCTACTTTCAATATTGCTGGAGAAAATGTCAATGTTTCAAGAGAAATCCGAACTCCCCACATGATAGAAAAGTATGAGGATACTCATATTAATTATTGCATTGACATAGATATGGAAAATT
>MU227101.1:938737-949607 GCA_018584345.1 Thuja plicata
TCTGCTAAGACTACTGCCCATAAGATTTTGAGGGCAGGATATTATTGGCCTACTCTTTTCAAGGACACTTATGCACATGTTAGGAAATGTGAACCATGTCAGAGGTTCTCCAATAAATTAAAATTTGCAGGTGCTCTGTTGCTCAACCCAGTGAGTACTGAAGCTCCTTTTGTTGTATGGGGCATAGATTTTATTGGTGAATTTCAAGAAAAGTCTAGTGCAGGGCATAGTTGGATTCTAGTTGCCACAGATTACTTTACAAATTGGATTGAGGCTATCCCCACAAGGAAAGCAACTAGTAAGGTGGTTACTGAATTCTTGCTAGAAAATATTTTGACCAGATTTGGTGTGCCAAATAAATTAGTCATGGACAATGCTATGAGCTTCAGATTAGAAGAAATGACAAGTTTCTGTGAACAGTATGGGATTAAAATATCATATTCATCCCCATATCATCCATAGGCCAATGGACAAGCTGAGTTTAGCAACAAAAATATTTTGAAAATATTGAAAAGAACTCTAGAACAAAACAAGAGGACATGGCACACAAAATTAAGATTAGCCCTTTGGGCTGATAGAATAACACTAAAAAAGGCAACTGGTCAATCACCTTTTGAATTAGTGTATGGTTTGCAAGAAAGGTTACCTATTAACAATTTATTTCCCATTTGCCAATATATACAGGAAGAACATTTAGATCTCTCTGATAATATGCAAAACAGGATCATGCAGCTGAATTAATTGGATGAAATGAGAAGGAATAGTCAGAAAGAAAATATGAAGCTGCAACAGAAAATGAAATATTTATTTGATAGGAGAGCTACTGAGAGAAAGTTCCAAATTGATGATTTAGTCCTTCAATGGAATGCAAGCGCAGAAGATAAAGGCAAGCATAAGAAGTTTGATTCTTTGTGGCTAGGGCCATTCATTATTGCAAAAATATTTGGCAAAGATTCATACTTATTGAAGAATATGGAGGGTGATCTTTTTGAGTTGCCTTTGCATGGGCAGTTTTTGAAGCCTTTCTTTGAGTAAAGGTCCATGGTGCACAAGCAAGTATGTATTATATTCTCCTTTTCTTGCCCCTTGTTTGTAAATGTTGTACATATTTCCCTTTCTTCTTTAGGGTTTTGCTCCGTTAGAGGTGGTCTGCAACCAGAGATTCTGTGGTTCTTTGTCATAAACTGAGTTTAGCCAATCCGCAATCAGAGCCACTGTTGGTTGTATTTCCTATTTTTGCTAGTTTTCCTCGTTCCTTGTCTTGCCCTCTATAAAATTTTAGGTTTTCATGTCTAAGCCTTGCCAAAATTGCAAAAACCCTGAAGAAACCCTAAGTATCCAGGTGTTTAACGATGAATTGAAACCCTAGGTCATGTCTTATGTTTCACTGTTGCTTTTTCAATCACTTAAGACATGTGTTTTAAAGTTAGGTCACCTCGTCGCGTTACCCCGGCCGAATATTCCAAAGCTTTTCCCGACTTTGTTTTTCCTTTGTGTCGCGTGGTCTTGATATAAATCAGAATATTCCTTCACTGTTCTGAGACTCAGCGATCTCTTTCAGTCGGGTAGTCGCAGGACCTTCATGTTATAATCTTTGGAAAAGATGGGACCCACTGTTAGTCGGGTGATCGCAGGAGAAATCAACAGTTATGAAAAAAGTTCTCAGACTTCGCGATTACTTCATGTCGTGTTGTCGCGGGATCAGGCCAAAGTTCATGGTTAAGTTTTCCTTTGTGTCGCGTGGTCTCGAAACAAAATGGCGGTTAAGAGTTAGCATCTTAGACTATGCGACTAACTGTTTGAGGTTTGCGGCATTACTCAGTCGGGATGTCGCCAAAACAGGAATAGTGTTTCAGTTTCCCGTTGTGCATCGAGTAAACCAATGAGCCCAAAGGATAGGCACTAGTTCAGAAAATAGTCTGATAATCTATCTATGTCTGAGATATTCCAAGTTATCAAAACCAAATCAATTAAAATACTCTGTTACTAAGAACATACAAGCTGAACTTGTTAAGGACCTCTGTCAGCAGGACACTGTCCATATTATTGATTCCTTGAAGAGTGAATCCATTAGGTTGTCCCTCCTATAAAGAAAAGGAAGAAGGATGAGAATCCTTGTATCATTGGTTATTGTTATGTTTATATCTATGATTTGTATGGTAATATCTTATTTATGGTTATGCTTGGTCATTTGCAAGATAATTCATAAGTTGGTCCAATAAAGATACATAGCTAATCAATGTCCACATCAACAAATACTGTATAAACAGTAATCTTAAGAGGTAAAACCTGCCTGAGTATTTGTGGAACTCAAAAATGAAGAAGGACCTTATCCAGTCCTTAGCAATTAGGCTTTTCTTGTCTCTGAATCAGTATTAGAAGATACAGTTTTCACATAGACATTTCAAGCATTTTGGTTCATACAAGAAAAATCCCTAACATCAGGAGAGGGTGAAGAGAATTTTTGATCGGAAAGCAAGACCTTAAAAATTTATGGAAGGAGATCAAGTGTTACTCTGGGACAAAAGAAGAGAACCTAGGGGGACACACACTAAATTTTAAAGTCTATGGAAAGGCCCGTTTGTCATTTCTCAAGAATTAGGCTCTAATGCATTCAAGCTGAAATATTTTAATGGTGATGATCTACCCCTATCCTATAATGGACAGGATCTTAAGCTTTTCAAGCTTTAAGTTTCCTTGATGCCTTCATTGTAAATACGTGTTTTCCCCTGCTTTGTTCCTTGCTTTTCCCTTGTTGCATCTTTTTCATTTTTGTGTCCCTTTTAGTTGAAGTCAGTTTAAAGTTGGTCTGCAGAACCAGAGATCTCAAGTTCATATATGATCCTTTACAGTCTCATTCCCCAGTCGGAGCCAATTGTTACCCCGTGTTTTCAATACCTTAACGAAATCAACCAAATCCTAACCTGCCAACTTGAAGCTAAAGTTGAACCTACTATGCTTCAACTTCAAGTTCAATTCAGTTTTCTTCACCCAATGAAGTCTATGTTTTTCCTCGTCATTCTGAACCAACTTGTGCAAAGTTGAAGTTGAAGTCGAAGTTCACTCAAGTGAATAACTTCAACTTCAACTTCAACTCCATTTGTTTTCTGACAAAGTTTTCTTTCTTTCTTGCAGGTGTTTTATTGAAGGAAATGGGCACATTTTTCTAAAACAAAAGAATGGGTCCCACCTCCTGTCAGTTCTAAAGATGTGAAAGGCAATAAATGTGACATCTGGGAAAATGCATGTGAAACATAGCCGATTTTGGAGAATAAAAAAATAGAGATTTGCTGACGTCATGAGAAGTTAATCCGTATGCGGATTAGATGGGAATTAACTAAAAGAAATCTTGTCAAGTACATTCGGCATGCCTGGTATTAATGCCTTAACCCGCTCCATATCCACCCTAAGATTTTTACAATTACTCCTTAAAATGCCCTTCTTTTCTAGTATCATTATTTATCTGGCCATTCTTGAATTCCAAGCGTCAACTGGTAAGAAAAAGGGCTCGAGTGCTTGGCTTTGTAGAAAATGGTGAGTGCATTATACAATTTTCTCTGTCATTTTTCTTACACCTAGTTTTGGTTAGAAGTGTTTCATTTTTTCTTTATTTCTACAAACCTTTCTATTCGAGAAGTCATGACCCTCTTTAGGCCCAAGCTACCAAAACCAGAGAAACCATGTTTACCAAACTCTCTCCCTGAAATTCGAGATACCTTTCTGGTAAATGTAAGCTTACCTGAGATGTTAGAGCGGATTAAAAATGTTCAACTAGGGCCCATATACTAAAAGCTAACCAGTAGTGGGTTAGTCAAAGCTGCCACTTTCCCATCAGCCATAGGATGTCCTGAGCTGGTTATTGAATGTGCAAACCATTATGACCCTAATACCAGGTGTATCAAGAAGACTACAGGTGAAGAGTTAGCCAGAATAAACAGGGTTAGTGTCAATTTAGCCTTGCAAATTCCTCATAAATAACCCTGTGAGCCTTGGACATTTGATGAGGTTGAGCGCTTATATAGAGAGAACAAGAAGAGCTATGACTCTATTGTAGCTCAAACATGGCTCCTAAAACCAGCCCTTGGGGGCTCAAGGTTGCCCAAGCCGTTAACCATTGAGCATTTCAATAAAGAAATTGTCGACATTGTGCTTCTTTTAAACAGAGTAAAAGGAAATGATCATGCCTTTCATTGGGAGAATTGGATGTATTTCTTCATCCAGAAGATTGTTGAAGGAGAGAAATCTATCGATTGGGCTGACTTAATAGCCAAAGGTTTTCATAAAGGTTTACTAGTCATAAGTAGTTTTAGCTCATTTTTCTTGTCTTCCTTTTTGGTCTACATTTTACCTGCATCTAAAGAATGGGTAGGTCTCCGTCATGAGCCATGGATAGATGAAATGACCATCTATCAGTATTACATAGTCCTCCAGTTTGAGAAGCCCTGCAATGAGTTCCAGAGGGTAAATGATGTGTTTCTCAGAAGGTTGGTATTTGAACTTCAAGGTCATGAAGATTGTAGATTGTCTAAAGAATCCATGCAAGCCGTTAAAATCTATGGTTTCTTTTATACTTAGTTTCCCAGGTTTACATATCTCAAAGTCAGGGGCTTCACCGGAGAACCTTTTAGGTTGCCACATTATTGTCTCGATAACATTATCTTGTTCAAAATATGTAGGAAAATTGTCTGTTATAGATCCATCTGAAACTGCCAAAAAGTCACCTACTTTCCTCTTTCCTATTGAAATTGGTCACTACAGATGCCCTAGTTTCAAGCAAGCTACATTGACAAAGACAGTATTGTCCAATTTATGTCTCAAGCCCTATTTTGCAAGGAAGGATTTTGATTACATGGGTTTTCCTAGAGATAATATCAAACAGGTAGTTTCACTTATCCATGTTCCTCACCTGGAGGACTACTGGGATAATTGTTCAGATGAATTGGAAATAAGGAGAAGGTTGTGGTCAAGGTTAACTTTGAGTCAAATACAGTTGTTTAAAGTCAACCTCAGCACCAGTAGAATAAAAGAGGATGAAAATGAAGAGGTGGTTGATCCTCTCTATGTCAAATAGATTGAAGGTCTACCGATCCCTGAACTTGATTGGAGTAAAAGGGAAGAAGATGACTTGCTCTCCCATACATCAGAAGTTTTGAAAAGAACTAAAGATTGGTTGAAAATAAAGAGAACTCACTCAGCCACCCGTAGTACCTTGAGTAAACACTTGAAAATCAAACAAAAGAATTCTGGCCAAGAGCTAAATGTTGCTCCTAATATTTATGTTGGTAATCCTATTGCAGGTTTTGCAAAAGTTGAAGTTGAAGCAGCTGTGCCGCAGATTCAACTTCAAGTTCAGCAAGAAGTGGTGAGTACCAAAAGAATCACCTGTTAAAATACCAAAGGTAGAAGGGTAGCACAAGATAAAGGAAAGGATAAAATAACTATTGAGCTGGATCTTTTTGAGGCTACAACCACAACAGAGCAAACTCTCAGTCCTACTATGGCAGATAGCATGATAGATTCTCAAAAAATGGCTAATGATGGAAATATGCCAATGGATGCCCTTGCTTTAAAAAACACTTCTCCCATACTTGGTAAAGAACCTACCACACCTAAATGGTTAGAGACCTCGATTGAAAGGAAGAGGAGTGTAGTACCACTTTCAATGCCTATGGATGACTTAGTAAGCAAGTGTTTAGGGAAGTCCTCAAAGGCAAAAAAGGCCAGAACAGAGTCTATAATTCACTTTGACAAAAACACTGGTCATTGGTTAGCAGAAATTACTAAGCCTCCCCAAGACAGTCTGCATGAAGACCTTGTTCCTCAAGATTATCAATTGTCTAAAATAGATCTCAGGAAAGGAATCCGGACTGTAGACATGAAAATCTTTGAAGCATCCAACAAAAATATTGCAGACAGAGTGTGGAAAGATGCCCAAGATAAACAAGACATGAAAGAGGCAATGAAGAGCATGGCTCAGTACATCAATGCCATCCTCC
Organism: Thuja plicata; assembly: GCA_018584345.1. Classification (NCBI taxonomy): domain Eukaryota; kingdom Viridiplantae; phylum Streptophyta; class Pinopsida; order Cupressales; family Cupressaceae; genus Thuja; species Thuja plicata. The sequence continues at coordinate 944,734 of MU227101.1, forward strand.
ATCTAGAACCTAAACCTCTAAATGAAATGTCTACAATTGTTGATGTCACATCTTCAGCCAATCAACAATTTCTTGACAACCTGCAGAAGTGCAAAGCTATTACGAAGACGTTGGAGGAATGGTTGCAATACTTCTTAGATGAAACAGTGAAGCAGGTAAAGCTTTACAACACAACTCTGAAGAAATCCACTGTCATTATCAAGAAGGTTGAGGCAAACATAGAAGGATATGAAAAAGAGAGAATCAATTGGGTAAAGGAAGTGTTATGGATCGAGGAAATATAAGAATTTGGGTTGTAGAGATTCCTCTCTGAATACCCTGTGGCTGGTTTAGATGATAAAACACTCTATGTAATTAAAGATTGCATAGAGTGGCGAAATGAGGCGCTCATACAAGGAGTGGCAGAAATTAGGGAGATCTTGTCTGGTCTCAAACTTGTAGATGAAATAATCTAGGAAGATCTAAAATGGTTCCACAAACATTGCTCAAGTGAAGATAGTAACTACATGCCCCTTGTTGAAGACGTAATTAAGGAGATACAGAAAAAGTTCCTAGAAGTTCAAGAATCAAAGGCACCTGTAAGGAAGGACTTTTCAAATATCGCGCATATTGAAGCTATGCTGATAATTAACCAGAAACACTTGGAAATGCATGAAGAAAAGATAATAGATCTGAAGAAAGAGAAGGAGGTCTAGAAATAGAGAATCGCCTACATTGGCTTGCCTCAACAATCAGTTATTTCTACATTTACCGTTGCCTATGAAACCTGGAAAGCTGGAAGAATCGTAGCTGGCGTGGACAACACTTCATGACACATGGATTGTGCTAGTTAGATAGTTTTTTATTTTTGATTTCTCTATCATTTTCCTTTATTGCAAATCGGTTAGCATAGTTATGTTAATCGAAAAACTATTTACTCCTGGCGGGGTAATTTTGGATACAGTTATCCAGCCCTGGTCAGTATAAATATGTAATAGGTGACATCTAAAAGGGTTCGTCTCTCCATAGATACAAAATCAGAACTACTTTTGTTTAAGTATTCTATGCTTTAAACTTTGAATATATTATCTGAAGCTATGAAAAAGTAATATAAAATTCTAGAGTCTTATATGTTAGACTTTCTGGAGTAGATACTATTGTTTACTCTGCAATGATTCGTGTTCTTGAGGATATCAATCATTGATGAAAGTTTTAGCTTCTCTTTGTTGCAATTTGGAAATTTATTTGTCTTTGGAGTTTAAAGGTTACAAGGGAGGAAATTAAATCACTCATCTATTTCTCAATTTTAATACCCAACCATGTGGATGATTTTGGTTATTAAAATCGAATGGTTTTTCAGTATACGTATTCTTTTCATATTCATGAGTTAATTGATTCAAGATTTTTAGTATTTTCAATAAAATACTCATTGGGAAGATTTTCCCTCAAAAGATGATTTAATGATTATCTTTTTAGTAAAGGTTAGCTGCACCTCACATAACATAAAAGCAATATCAAGCAGAGAATTCCTTATCTTTTGTTAGGAATTCAAATAGTTAGTTTATAAGGACTTTCCCTATTCAAAGTAAAATCTTGGGAAAAACTATTCACTAACACTCACAAGAGGACGAAATAGGTGTAGGGATTCCATAGGAATCTCCTACTTACATAATGCAAGTAAATATTAATTTCTAACACCCCTCTTTAATCTTTACTTGGGGTTTTACAAAAAATCTGCAACTGGATTATCCTTCTTGTAGTAGAGGAGAAAAACTTGTGTTTCTTCACTTTGTGTTGATATGAGGTGATGGTGAATTGATATATGCTTCGATCATGAAATAGGGGTCCTTTGAGTGTTGCAATACATAGGTTTAGGTGCTTTTTGAGATAGGCCCAAATGTTCAAGTATACGTTGAGATTGATCATAGTTTCTTCTCCAAGAAATATTACCTGAAAAAGGATAATAACCACAAGTGGATCTCCCATAATTGGGATCTAACTTTAAAAATGAATCAGTAAAATCTGATAAAGTAAAAATAGATTTAAATACATCATTCATTTCATAAATAGATTTTGTAAACCAAATGAAATCATCACTAGATGCAGAATCAAAAGTAGAGCTAATATAGTCACTATCAATAATATTACCATTATCATAATGAGGAAGATTAGAGTTTAGAGAAGGAGGTTGGTCCTCCATAATAACCATTTGAGTGTCACAAAATTCATAATCCACTTTGGAGAAAATAGGAACATCATCTCTTGTAATACATGAGGGCAAAGTGACATTGAGAAACGTATCAATAAATTCATCTTCTTGTCCTAAAAGATCATCAAAAGTAGAATAAGTATGCGAATAAGAAACATCATCAAACGGTAACATGTTATCTCTATGAGGAAAATAGGTAGCTAGGGGATCATCCTAAAAACAAGCATCATCACATGGGTCATCCCAAATAGGAGGGTCATTTAAAGGATACATAATCTCACAGTGTGATGTAGAGTTTTGATGAGTTTGAAATGTGTTCTCCAGGACATGCCAAGCCTGATGAGCCTCGGTACAATTGGAAATAAGGTAATATAAGTTTGGAGTTAATGAGAATCCAATTAGATCAAACACTTCCTCATCTTTGAACTACCAGGAATCCTGGTCAGCCTAAGGAGTGGTGGATGTCGGTTTCAAATTTGGTGAAGTCACAATATCTGAAAGGTGTCAAGTTTTTAGAAAATCAAACATGTGCGGCCTCGAAATAGTATAATTGGAATTTGTAATTTTAAAATCTGGCATTAATGTAGACATGATTAAATATCAAAATTAACTGGAATAGAGCTAAATACAAGTTGCAAGATATAAAGAAGAATCCAAAAAACTAATTTAACGTGATTAGTAAATATCAGTATGCCAGAAATATTAAATGTTCAAATAAATTTAAATTTTTGTTAAAGTGATGAAACAAATTTTAATGACAATTAAATAATAAATTAGCTATAGAATTAAGTTTATAACCATAAACTGAAAATGGGTTCCAGACGAAATTGAGAAATATGAAGTGAGTGAAAATGTAAACCAGTTTAACTTTTTTGTTAAAAGATTTAAAAAAAATTTATAGGTGAAAGTATAATTTAAGAAAAATAACTGTGTGAATTAAAATGACATACAAATATGATAAATATATGAATGAAATGATTAAACTCAAGGAACACTGCATAAACCAGATTAAAAGTCAGATAAATCCTGCAAAAAAGAGTTAGAATAATGAATTGGACAAGAAATTAAATTAAAAACATGAATGAAATGATGAAAAATACTGCAAGAATAAGAGGAAAATTATTAAAAAAACTTTGCAGCCTGCAAGAAACAAAAAACATTAAGAGAATAATGATTACAAAATCATAATAGTATATCTGTAGATAATAATGATAGCCTGCAAAGAAACAAAAGTTGGAATATGCTAAAGATAGAAGGAATGATGAAAAATATGCAAACGTTGAACAAAGATTTAACCTGCAAAAGATAATTATGTTAGAAAGAAAAGACAGGGAATATAATTCTGGAGTGAAGGTTGTTACATCAAGAAAAGGAAAGCACAGAGGCTAGAAAAAAAAAATGTTGTAATGATTCCAAAAAAAATACCTGTGAGAAGGCAGCAGAGAGAACAAGAAGAACTCAACCAAAAGGCGAGTCAAGGAAGCTGCGAGAGGAGAATATGCAGCGCAATATACTATCTACTGCATGAGGATAGAAAAATAATATCAAACTTTGTGCAAGGTGCAAAGCTAACAAAGCTATGCTAAATATGTATATGCTAATGAAGTATATGCAGTTAAAGCCTGCGTTAGATCTAAGACAACAAAGGACAAAAAAGCTGTGCAAGAGGAAGAGCTATGTGAGGACAAAGACACTGAAAAAAAAATAGAGAGCTATGCTATGTATTGAATGAAATGCTGCACAATGTATGCTAGAGAAATATGCAAAGAGACAAAGGTGAAACAACAAGCTGCGCTAGAATAGTGTATTGGCTGCGCAAAGACATAAAATGTTAATAGATTTAATAGCAGAAAAAAGAGATGAAAAAAGTAGGAAACATTATATATCAAAAATGTTATATATCATGGAAGGTTGAGAGATAAAATAGATCAATAGAAGTATATAGAGATAGATCTGCAAAACAACACAGTTAGATTTAAGTGAAACACAGATAGATAAGCTTGGAAGGTGAAACTTATTAAATTTAGATTACTATGAAATTTGCAACACAGATTTAAACGCTGGTGTATATGCCTACAGAGGTAATAACAGAGATAATAACAAAGATACTGCAATACAAACTGCAAAAAAGTTAGATATGAGCAATATGAGAGGAATGAATAATAATGAAACTGAAAGAGGAATGAATCTGAAAGAGAAAAATGATTTCAAATCCTACACAAAAAGAGTCAGTACTGTATCCAATAGATAAACTAATAATGTATGCAAAATATAAATCGTGTTTGGCGGTAAACCAGCCAAACCCAAAAAAAAATTTGTATTTTTCTCAATAATCTCTCAAGAGTCTCTGATATTGGAGTGCTCCAAGATATGGTAGCTCCTTCACCTGTAAACTCAATCGAAGATTAAACCAACCTGCTCTGATACCATGTTAAAATAATAACAAAAAATAAAGAGAGACAGGAAATTATTTAATTCAATGAGCAAGGAGAAAAGAGATATACCATGAATAAATCGGAAAACTAGGAGCATTCACCAAGAGCAAGACAAGGAGACAAGATTTTGAAGGGGGGAAAGCATAAAAAAACCCTCGTGAATAAATATGAATGGGAAAATTGCCTAAGAACATAAGAGAGAGAGAGAGAGAGAGAGAGAGAGAGAGAGAGAGAGAGAGAGAGAGAGCGCA
>MU227101.1:949657-972800 GCA_018584345.1 Thuja plicata
AGTGCTTGTGTTACTACAAAGAAAGAGGAGAATCATCTCTTAAGTAGAGATGGAAGAAGGAGTTTGAAGTGTAACTCCTATGTGCATGTGAGCCACATTCATAAAATGTGTGCCACTTGTGTTATTTTCTCTTAGGGAGGAATCTAAGGGATACCTTGGTTTATCCCATTTAAATAATACAACCAAGGGATAATACATAAAATGAATTATCCTCACAAGAGGAAGAAATAGGTGTAGGGATTCCAAAGGAATCTCCTACTTACATAATGCAAGTAAAGATTAATTTCTAACATAAACCATGTGTTTAGGATACTTAGGATAATCAATTATATGGATGTTTAAAATATCAATCAGATAGGGAAGAATAAGATAACTGATGTATTTTCCCCTTCTCACGATATAGAGTTAGGAAAAATAGTTGATGTTGCTCAAAAAGAGCGATAGGTTGATTTCATGTTTGATTGATGTAGAATAATCCACCTGAATGATGATACTAATTGAATTCACTTGATTTACAAAAAAGGTACAGTTTTAGAAGTTATATGTTCGGGGACTACCATCTTGGCTCGCAGATATGGTATATCAGTTGATAGATCACGAGACACGTGTGATTGGTAGGTGTGGTTTGTATTTCATCCTTGAGTTACCTCGGTTCCAAATGAACTGAGGACTACTAAAATCTATGGAAGAGCGATGGAAATCTGACCATCATACCTTCCATTTCCATTAGGAGAGATGACTATCATGCTAGAGGATGTGTATACATTATTGAGGATCCCAACTGGAGGAGAGCGGGTATAATATGATCATGTCTATGATGGCAGTGCATGCAGATGGGTCTTTGCAGATCCTATGATTAGAGATGAGAATATTCCATGGGCACAGTTTGTTTGTTTCCCTCCTCTTCTTTCAGTGTTAGGCACAGTGGTTGGTGGGTTACTATTACTAGATCATCAAGGTCATGGATTTTCAGTGGGTTGGGGTCGGATTATCAAGGATATGATCATGCATCCATGGATATTTGATTGGGGTTCATGTGTACTTGCACAGTTATATAATGAGTTACACCATGTTGTATACAGAGGTAGTGTTGCATTATCAACTAGAGCTATTCTATTGTAGTTATGGATAAGGGAGCATATCTCTATTTTGAGTCTAATTGCTACTAGACAAAGAGATCTAGGATGGTCCTATGCATACTTGTATGATGTCATGGTTGTCCAGCCTCAGTTGGGAAAGTTACATTTTTGGAGACATATACTCGATGATATAGATCAGGTTATATGGTGACCATATCTAGGATGTGAGGCTTGGCATGAGATGATGAGTTTCCTTACATTTTTATACCATGATGGATGATAGGGTGGTCACCACTAGTGATCGAGAGATTTTGTTGTTATAGAGTATCTCGATAGTATGGTAGAGTATAGGACATGTAATACCCCTCTAAACCTAATATGAGTTTTGTGCTTTTTTTAATGAGATAAGATCTTTTGATGCTTCTCTTAGTGCTTAGATATTTATGATACCTATTTGAACTATTACAATAGTTCATTCTAATGGTTTCATAATCTAGTACCTATTGACCCTAATGATAGGCATACAATCGTAAGGATCCTTTGGTGGGTGTTTATCTCCACTTAGGTGTTGAAGACATTTCTAGACCTATCTATGTTTAGGATGTTATGTGATATGTGCTTGATGAATATATATAAGTGATTTCTATACCTTCTTGTGTTAAGGGTACTCAAAATAAATCATGTATTTTATGTAGTGCTTCTAGATGTTGATCATGATGTTGATGACTAGGGTAAGTTAATTGTACCTATTGGTTCTCTCTTTATTTACTAATCTCTTTATGGTGTATGCTTTGATATAATCAACCTAACCCTGACCATTGATAAGTATGGTGGATAGACCTAGATGATGACATACCTCTTAGATATGTTGATGTAATTATGTATAGTTATTATTATCAATTAATATATATTTATGAAACAAATATATTTTGGTTATATGATTTGATTATGAAGACTAATCCAATCTCAAGATTCTAACCCTTTTTATGATGATTCTACATCTGTTATATGTATATATATATCTGATGTGTTTTCATGATTTGGGACAAAGTCATAGTTACTCACATAGCTGAGGTCCACACGATGTATCAATCCCAATCATCTATCTATAATGCTTTCTTTTATATTCATATCTATGCACATGTATTTTTGCTTTATGATGAAGGCTTACAAGTACTAGGCATCGACTTCACCTGGCTTCATGGGTCTAAGTGTGCCTCAAAATCCTTGATCATTGTTGTTGTTACAAAGATAGTACCAAGTTCTCACAAGAATAAACCTACCTTGGTCCTTTTCTTACAATCCTTTGCACTTGGGTTGGGTACTCTTGATTTAGTCCTATATATGTTTTCTTGGCATGATGACAATTTATTTTGTTATCTAGATAGCTCTGTTGTGTTAGGTTGGTTTTCTCTTTCTCCTCTTTGGGCATTTGATCTTTAGGGCTTGATTGGTTTGAGATATATGCGCATTGTGATTCTCTTTACCATAGGAATGAATTTGAGGTCAAGGTATGAGTGATTAATAAGGATAGTCTCTAAATATGGTATTAAACTATTTTATAATGAATTAATGTATGTATTATATTACTTATAAAATAATGTCTATGTATGAAATAAATAAATAGGTATATGTATGCATAGGCATATGGGTGCACACATATGCATATGTTTGTATATATACAAAGATAAGAATTAAATAATTATATGTATTTATAATTTATTAAACAACTTTATTATAAAGGCTATATGGAAATATTAAGTAATTGTTAATCATTAAATATTTACCTTGGGAGGAACTCCTTATTGGCCAGGGTAAATAAAAAGAGTTAACTAAGAGATAATAAATATATATACTTTGTGTTAAAGATAATCTAACTTAATCTTTCCTAAAGTAAATAAATGTTAATAATAGTATATTGTGTGTGAATAACTTGCAAGTGATGTATAATCTAATAATTAAGCTCTAAACTATTAACCAACCATTAGTTGCAAAAGGTTGCAACAGTTGGAATTTTTTCCGTGTAACCACTCTTGTAAGATACTTATGGGAGGATGGTTTCGGAGAGGAGGGGGAGGAGATTTTTAGGAATAAAAATATAGAGAGGGAGTTAGAGGAAAAAAAACTTTGGGAATTATTTTCTCTGATAGTTTTAGGGAGATGGTTTTAAAATGAAAATTTTATATGATTGGAGATCAGAGAATTGGATGGAAGACTCCAGGGAGAGAGAGATATTGTGTTTTGGTGGAGCCTCTTGATCTCATTTGAATTTAGTGGTATTTCATGGTTTGGAACTCTCTTGGATCATCTAGGAATTTTATTCCTTCTACCTTCTTTGCAGGACTCCAGGTAGGATCCATACCTGAAAGAGACGTTTCCTTGTCAATGTATATTATGTGCGTGTATTGCATTGATGTTTCTTCTAGGAGATAATATTTGTGATTATTAAATAAATGTATTATAGTGTATTCATGATGTAATATATTTCTATTAATTTTTTTTAAAGTATTTATACCTTAAGGATTAAGTTTTATAAGTTTCGAATCATTTCAAGTTGTTATTTCCTTCTTTCTCCATTAGGAACTGTTTCTTCTCTAGGTTAATTTCCTAGGATTATCTAATGTTTTGTGTGTCCTATTCTATGTTTCCGGAAGTTAATCAAGGATGTATCAAATGGGTCTTCCTCATATTCCACTTCTGGTGCCCATAAACTTCCCAGTTAGAGCCGTTTATGAGGCCTTGTCAAAAATGTCATGTTCTGTGACAACTGCGCAGAAATAGAGCCAACTGCGCAGCTCTGGGGCCCAAGTGCACAAGTCCTATGACCAAGTGTGCAGATTATCTTACCAAGTGTGCAAATTTTCATACCAAGTGTGCAGAATAGCATTGAACTATGCATATTAGGTCACCAAGTGCGCAGGTATTCCAGATTGATAGTTTTAGGGTTAAATTGATGTTTGAGGGTCCTATCAACAACTAGAGGCTATTAGGGTTTGTCTTTTGGAATAAAATTATGTATTATTTCATGTAATATGTTTTTAATTTCATTCATGGCTCATTTTGGTGCTTCATTATACATTTTGAAGTAGTTTGGATGCATAAGAGCTAGGTCAGTCTGGTGATCTCAGTCTGATTTCAGGCTTAGGGCGAAACATAAAATGTAACATTGAAGTATAAGCTTTAAGTTAAATTTTATGCAATACCTTCCAGGATTTTTGAGAGTGGTTTTAGCCTCCTGGGAGTTCAAATAAAGATTCTATATTTTGAAGGTTTTAGGAAATTTCAAACTTAGCCAAATTTTAGGAATCGACATATTTCTGCAACGTGATCTTGTTATGATGTTTTGTGGTTTGAGTTGGTACTAGAAGGCATTGATTATATGGTTTTGTAGAATATTTTATGTTTGGTACATCTTGATGTTTGAATTGATGTAATTATGTTGTTGAGAATCTCTTTGATGCAATTGATGCAATGTGGATGTGTTGTATCCATCTGTGTACCTGGTTGTGGTTTAGGGTTGTCTAGAGGATTCGGGACAACTAGTGTTTTCCTAAACTCAATTATTTGATGCTGAGACATGGTTATTAATTCTTATATATTATGATGGGGATTCCTTGTGTTATTTTGATACTTGTTTAGGTAGGGAACCTAATCACACTAGGTGAGTGGCTCTTAATGAGGGGTCGGGGCCCTAAGTGGCTAGTACCAGGGTAACCCACTGATGAGTTATGTAATCAAGTGATAACCTAAATAAATTAAATGGGAATGGGCTAAAATAAACACTAATAAAGATTAATTGTGCCTCGCCCATGCTACTAGTGCTAGTACAGACTAGGGATGGGAGTGGGAGAAGGTACCTTTATGATGGCACGATCGAACAACCTTGTCCTCACAAATGGTGTTTGGTTCTGCATGTGCCTACTTGGGGGTCGGGGCCAAGAGTGGCTAGTACCAAGGTAACCCAAGGGGTGAGGAATATGCGATGACACTTGCCTATCTTGTAGCTTAGAGTTCCTACCAATATTTATTATGTCCTTTGTGGTCCTTGTGATCTTCTTGTATTTTCAGTTGTGTTATATTTTGGGAAGGGTTATCTTCACCTTAGGAGTAACCTAGTTGTTACCTTCTTGCGTGGACCTTGGTCTCTGTCTCCTAGCACAAGGGAGTGGACTCTTTTTCGATCCACGTGGTTGGGTGGTTAATATTTTTTATATCAAGGTATTGTTCATGGTCAGATGTACGTTCTTGGCTCTTGTTCCTTCCAGATTTTTAGTTTTGAAGACTTCTTATTGTATTTGTAAAGATGTACTTATGCATGTGCATTATTATAATTTTAAGCTCTTGTAAGGAAATATTTTTATTTGATGATATGATGTATATCAATATAATTCAAAGTAATGTATAAGAGAATGGGTAGATCTAGGTAAAAGGAAAGGGAAAAGATTATGTTATCAATATGAAAGGATAATTGTTTAGGGTATTTATTCATGTATCTTTTATTACTTTTTGGTATCCAAGAAATGATCTTAGACTTAGTATGAAATAATGTATTTATGAATGAGTGTGCCATCCCTTGATGTAAGGTTGTGGAAAATTATTATGAATTGATGAATCAATGAATAATATAGTTATGGAATTCATTATTGGATTGTGGTTACCATGTACCTCAAATGTGTATGGAATAATAAAGTATATAGGGTATTTCTTATCTATTGAATGTTTATATCTCACCTGAATGCTTAATGAGTAGCATAAATAATGACATAAGTTTAAGTAAAGGATAACTCACATAGATGCATGTCAAGATATGTTAGGAATGATGCTAGGATTATCCTTGGAACTTAATGTTAAAAGTAAAGAAATGAATTAGTAAGCTTAGATTAATCTATTCCTTAATAGGTAACTTATAATGGACATTAAGAATATCTTAATGGATAAATGAATAGATTATATTATGTTGCTTTAATAGTGGTGTTAGGGAACCTAAGAGGACTTGGATTAGTTTGTAACATTTCTTTCTGTATATATATATATATTCACATCTCTTAGTCGTTAGTTGGCTTGTCCTCTTGGATTCCCTGGCGTGGCGTAATAGGACATGCCACAGATTTTAGCACTATATGCTTGAGTTCAGGCTGAGAGATCGATGTGGGGTGATCAGGTTGACTTCTAGTATGGCTATGATGAGATTGATAGATTAGGGTATGTTCAGTGGGATATGCGTGATCACATAAAAGATGTTGGGATGTCTACATATTATGTATAGTGGTTTTCTCAATACAGGTTCCCACGGTTCACTGGTCCTAGTGTGCTGATACCAGATATGGATGATCCTTCAAATGATGATGATGGTAGTGGTGGTGGTGGTGGTGGATGAGGAGGTGGCAGAGTACAAAGAGTATAGAGAGGTCCACGGGTTTGGAGAGCTCCTCAGCGAGCTTGCAACAGAGTTAGAGGATAGTAAGGTCCATGGATGAGGGTTTGTCATGTTCAAGGTAGAGGAGGTGGTTATAGGATGAGACTAGTATAGTTAGTACCAGCAGCAGTATGGGGATAGCACTGATAGAGAGTTTCTAGACAGGCTCAGATTGTTCAGGCTAGGTAGGGTATTGGTCCATAGATTCCAGTACAGGCCTATACAGCCACATATTCCAACACAACAGGTACCACAGATTCATGTGTAGTCATAGATCCATGTTCAGCCACAGGATCCCTTGTATCCATAGGTTCCCTTAGTTCCTCAGGTTCGAGTCCCACGAGGTACTATCACTAGATTGGAGTAGGATGTTCAGGGATTGCAGACTAGTTTGGCTATAGTTACCTGTAGGATAGATCAATTTGGAGCTATGATGCAGGTATTTATGGCCAGGATGGCTCATTTAGCCAGTGGTGCTAGTTCTAGTTGAGATCCTCCTTCTACACATGATAGAGCATCAGACAAAGATCCAGATGGGACATGTGGTACAGGTGACACAATAGGTGGATCAGGTGCCCCTAGCAGGTCATGATTGATATTGAGAGATCATTGGATCACATGCATTGTATTTGATGTATCATGTGTATTGATGTGATCAGGGCTTTGATGTACCATCTTGCTATGATGTAGCTTTGATATGACAGACATTTGATTTGTATTTTTTATGATCACTTGATCACTTTTGATTTCCATGATTATATATATGAGACTTTCTTTGATGATATGATGTCTATATGATGTTACGATGCACTTTATTTTACATTCTATGGATGTAATGCCTTATATATGACATAGTTAGATGAATGAAAATGTATACAAATCTATTTCTACATGCTTTGAATTTATTATGTATGCAAATCTTAAATGATAAATGCAATTCAATGAACTTAATGAATGCATGTTCTATTTTTGTATTTTGATAATGCAATATTCCAATGAAATGCACCTATATGAATGATGAAATGTTTATAATGAATTTTGGATAATGAATAATGTTTAATGATGTATACTTGTTTAATAATGCTTAATGATAAATGAATACAATGGTAAATGCACAAGAAAGTCTCCATAATTGATTGATTTGAACCAAGATAATGATATCAACTCTTTGAATAATTAACCCCCTTGAACTTAGGAAATCCCCTAAATGCAATTAAGCTAAGAATGAAATGCAACTAACTGTCACTTTGTCTTTGCAAAAGAAATGCAAAAGAAGATATATTTTCATCATTGAGCCTTTGTGAACCAGGAGTAAGTAAAATCATCACTAATTGGATAACCACATCATGATAATATGAATATTGCTTTCATCGATCTTTAATTAGTTGAAACTAGTACAACCCTCACTAGTTGAAAAATTAACTATGGGAGTTTGAATACCGGTTTCATCAGATTCAATGTTGCAATTGGATGTTGGTATTAAGATATGGCAGATCTAAATATCCAAGGTATCCATTTGCGTAAACAAACAAAGGTCAAACCTCCTCCATATATGAGTATCCTTAATGATTCTTTGATGATCATGTCATTAGACGAATTCACATATATTGGTGGATTTTCCTCAAAACAGTCACACAAAAATCAAGAAAAATATCATGTCTTCATCATTGCCAATCTAGTCAAAACATCATTGATTATCTAAAAATAACATGACTCAATTAACATCGTCAAAAACTTCAAGTTCTTGTATTGTATCAATATTTTTCAATAGAATTACATCCATTCTGATCTGTTAGGTTTTGTAAATTTTTAATCCTGATAATAAGGTCATGAAGTTCAAGGATCAATTTTCAAGGTAAAATGTTTGGTTTGAACAATGATATAAATCAAAGGTTCAAAAATGTCTATCCATTGAATTTTTAGAAATCTCTCATGTTATGTGACAAAAAGGTGTCGTTATTGAATCCGTTTATGAAAAACCAATCTTCCCCCAAGTGAATATGAAACCATTTGTAAATCTGGGCAAATGAAATATGATATGTGACAAAGGCTTTAACAATGCAGCTCAAAGACTTTATTATGACTATGTACAAATGACGGATGCAAGGATATAAACAATGAGATATAAAAATGGAATATGTACACATGTAACTAGGAAAACCTAAGAGATCAAAAAGTGCAGGTTTGCTAGGTTTTCACCTTTTGAATTTATTGCTCTTTTTCTCATTTTTCCTTTTTTTTTGCTACCAAGGCGCCTATTGCTAGGTTTTCACCAAGGCACTTTTCTCTTTTTCTATTTTTTTCTTTGATTTTTTTTCTTTTTTCCTTTTCTCTATCAAGATGCCTATTTGCTAGGTTTTCACCAAGACAACAATTTTTGGATCTTTTGAATTTTTTTTCTTTCTTCATGCTTAATTTTCCTCTTTTTATGCTTTTTTCTACTTTTCCATTGTTTTTGAATTTTTTCTACTTTTCCATTTTTTTTGAATTTTTTTTATCTTTCTCATTTTTTTTAGATTTTTAGATTTTCTCATTTGTTTGGATTTTGTACTTTTCTTATGTACAAATAATGATGCTAATATTATCGGATGCACTTTCATCTGATACTCTTTCAACCTATACACTTTCATCTACTCAGGTGTAAAACCTCTTCAAGTGAATGCTATTGATAGGTTATTGTAGCTCATCTCCTTCACAATCAGCCAATTTGTATGTTCTTGTGCCACAAGAAGAAGTAATAACAAAGGGTCGTAGCCAATTTTCTTCCCATTTCCCTTTCTTTTCTAGCTTTGCTTGATTCTTAGGGTTCTCTCTAAACACTAAATATCTCACTTGAAATGCTCTAGGTTTGATCTTCTTATTTTAGTTCCTTGAAATTTGGTTTTGGTACACTTTAAAGCGTTCATAGGCTTGAGTTTAATGTTCTTATAATAGTTCCAATTATTGAATTCTTGCAACCCTATAATCCTCATAAGTTATCAACCCTTGCAAGGATACTCTCAAAGATGGGATTTCACCTTCTAAAGGTAAAATAACTTCTTCTCCATAGATCAAAGAGAATGGTGTTGCCCTCATTGGTGATCTAATGCTCATTCTATAGGCCCATAATGTCAGGTTCAATTGTACATGCCAATCCCTTCCTAAATTATCAACCGATCTCTTCAATATCTTAAGTGTGTTCTTATTTGTTTCTTTGGCTTGACCATTTCCTTGAGGATAATAAATTGAATAAGAATGGTGTGTAATGTGAAATGTCTCATACAATTCATCCACGTCCTTATTTTTGAATTGATTTCCATTGTCTGTTATGATGGCTTGAGGAATACCATATAGACAAATGATGTGGTTTAGAATAAACATGGAGAATTGTTTACCTGTTGCAGTTGTTAATGGCATAGCTTCTACCCATTTTGTGAAGTATTCCATTGTAGTTATAATGTACTTATAACCATTGGATGAAGGCGGATAAATCATCCCAATAAGATAAAATCCCCATTGATAAAAATACCATGGTGTAATTATTGGGTGTAGCTCTTGTGCGGGCACATGAATCATATCTCAATGATATTGACATTTGTGATACACTTTGACAAATTGACAAGCATCTTTCTAAAGGTTTTCCAAAAGTAACCCATGTGAAGGATTTTCTTAGCTAGGTTCAACCCACTCGAATGAGACCCACAAGTACCCTCATGAATGTCATGTAAAGCTAATTTAGACTCCTCCTCCTCTAGACACCTAAGTAGCATTCCATCAAGACTTTTATGATACAATGTGTTGGATAAGATAGTATAACAGGCTGCCTGGCGTATGAAATGTCTCTTTTGAGTTCAGGTTTGGTCCAAGGGTAAGACTTGGCTTTTAAGATAGGTAAATATAGATCCATACCAAGGTGATTCATGACCATTTAATAGTCAAATGAATTGGGTTTTGGGAAAGTCAAAATTAGATTTTATCAATTCTTCCACCAAGAACTCATACCTAGAATTCTAATCTGGTAGTTGAAGTAATGAAGCTAGAGTAGCCATGGCATCTGCTGCCCTATTCTTGTCTCTTGCAATGTGTTCAAAGGTGATAAAAACAAAGTACTTTTTCCAATCATCTACCATCCTCTTGTAAGGCATCAACTTTTCATCTTTGGTTTGGTATTCATCGTTAATTTGATTAATGACTAGTTGTGAATCTCCATATACTTGTAGTTCTGTCACATTCCATTCTAAAGCCATTTTGATTGCAATGACTAAAGCCTCATATTATGAAATGTTATTGGTATATGGAAATAAGAGTTTATAAGATTTAGGAATATTATATCCTTGGTGTGTGATCAAAAAAATATCGGCTCTTGATCCATGTTGAGTATAGGATCCATCAAAATACAACTTCCATGCTTTTTCTTCCACATTCACTATCTCTGCATCTGGAAACTCTATTTAAATAGGATGACTTGAAACTAAGGGATTCTCTTCCAATTGATCCTCTATTACTTTTCCCTTAATGGATTTGCAGTCCACATACTCAATATCAAACTCACTCAATATCATCACTCATTTAGCTATCCTTCTTGTGAGAGTTATTTTGCTAAGTAAATATTTGAGAGGATCAATCTTTGGTGTAGGGGAATCTGAGGTTCTTGGAAAATTTGTTGCAGTCATATTTTTGGTTTCTTTGGAGCTTAGTTGAAAGATGGAGTTCTCATTTGGAGTACTCGTTGAAGTTTCCTCAGTCACTGTTGTTGGTTTGGTGGTTGGTTGCTCGGTCTTGGTGTTAAGTTGGTTAGTAATGTGGTGGGTGCTTGGTTGGAGGTATTGGCTCACCGACGACCTTCGTTACTTGTGTTGGTTCTACTTCACCAATAGGAATTAGTTGCTGGCAGTGGTTCAATGTCACCGACGGGTCTTAGTGTCTATTTTTATTGCTCGGTAGTTTCACTAAGTGGGTTTATGTTGCTCGCTGGTTTGTTTCACCAAATGGGTTTGATTCCTTTGATCTATTGGCCAACTTTCTAGTTGACTTATGCATTTAATTTGTGTCGTGGCATTTATGTTGGATATCTCTTTGGAGATTTTGTAGACCTAAATCTGGTGGATAAGACATTGGGTGTTGTGTTCTTGGTGTCGACTCATGTTTGTGATTTATTTCTTTTGTAATGTCAACTTGTGGCAAAGTTGTATAAATAAAGAGGGTTGGGTAGAGAGTAGGAGGTAGAAGACCGGATGTGTGAGAAGATCTAATGTAAGGTCTGTGGATTTGAATTGGTGGAAGATACCTTGGAGGGCTAGTAGTATGTTGGCTTAGGAAACAAGAAGATTGATTGTTGGCTTGCGAGCACAAGTTTAGATTTTGTCTTGATGTTCCTACCAAATTGTTGTGTGGTGTGTCACAAATCTGAGCTAGCTAAGGAGGTGATCTGAAACTTGCAGAAGATCTTGGTGGTAGATCTTATTGTGTTTACATTTATATTTGACCAAAACCAGGAAGGCCTTATAGCCTGGCATGTTAAGTAAAATTGAATCTAAAAATGAATAAATTTATATGAGTTGCCATATCTTGTGTTGTGTTGTTTCCACTGTGTTGTTCTTGTTGTTGGTTGTAAGTTTGGACAGTCCTTTATTGGATCCTTCGAGCTTGACTACATCAAGTGGTATCAGAGCTAGTTCATTTCATCTAGGAGATTGGTTGTAGAGGGTTTTCAAAGATCTAGAGAGATGCCTCCGAGAAGGTTGGACCCTATGATGGTTGATTAGATTTTTGAGGATCTACTAGTTGAGATCCATTGTGAGATGAAGAAGCTGAAGATTGAGATCTTAGAAGAGATTAGGGATACTTTTGTTGAGCTTGGTAACCCTAGATTTGTTATTGTTTTTGAACTTTGGACAGAGGACCTGATAGCCTTGCTGATGGAGAAGTTTCACATGTTAGAGGAGAAGATCATGTGAAAACTTGGTAGAAGGCTTGAGGAGTTAACTGATTAGGTGGAAGAACCGAGTGTGTGTAATGTTTGTTGGTGTTTTCCAATCAGACCGAGGCTTATTTGGCTGGTGCAAAGACTTGTTTAGAAGAGAAGGAGAAATTTGATGTTATTGTGGTAGAGGTGGTTGGTTTTCATACTTGAATGGATGGATCTAATATGGAAATTATAGAGCATCTTGTTGTGGATGATGAGATTGTTGATGAGGAGGAAGATGTTGATTGTTTTGTTGATTGGTATGAGGTTATGGATGAGATTAGTGAATATGGTGGACATGTTGATATGTTTCTTGTTGATAAGCTTGAATGATTTGATGATGGTGATGTTGGATAGTTGCAGACTGACTTGGTTCAGTTGTATGTGCTGGTATGGAAGTTGTTGTTCTTAACCTTGAGGATGTGGAGACTGATGGTTAAGATGAGGTGGTGGATTCTTGATTTTCTTCTAGAGTCTAAGTGTGGGGCACACTTCTTTTGTTGTCCTGAGTGTTTGATGCAGGGGCGTCTGAGGTTCTTGGAAAATCTTTTATAGTCATATCTTTGGTTTCTTTGGAGCTCGGTTGAAGGATGGATTTCTCTCTTGGAGTACTTGATTGAAGGTTTCTCTATCATTGTTGTTGGTTCAGTGACTGGTTGCTCGGTCTCCGTATTAAGATGCTCGGTAACTATGGTAGGTTCTTGGTTGGAGGTGTTGGCTCACTGACGACCTTAGTTACTTGTGTTGGTTTTGATCCACTGATGGGACTCAGTTGCTGGAAGTGGCTTAGTGTCACTGATGGGTCTTGGTGTCTATTGTTTTTGCTCGGTAGTTTCACCAAGTGGGTGTCAATTGCTCGGTGGTTTGTTTCACCAAATGGGTTTGATTGCTTGGATCTATTGGCTGACTTGTTGGATGACTTATGCATTTAATTTGGGTCATGACATTTATGTTGGATCTCTCTTTGGAGATTGTGTGGACTTAAATCTAGTGGATAACACATTGGGTGTTGTGTTATTTGTGCCGACTTGTGTTTGTGATTTATTTATTTTGTAATGCCGACTTGTGGAAAAATTGTATAAATAAACAGGGTTGGGTAGAGAGCAGGAGGTAGTAGATCAGATGGGTGAGAAGATCTGATGTAAGGTTTGAAAATCTGAATTGGTGGAAGATACCTTGAAGGGATAGTAGTATGTTGGCTTAGGAAACAAGAAGATTGTTTGTTGGCTTGTGAGCACAAGTTTAGATTTTGTCTTAGTGTTCCTAATAGATTGTTGTGTGGTGTGTCACAGATCTGGGCTAGTTAAGGAGGTGATCTAAAACTTGCAGAAGATCTTGGTAGTAGATCTTATTGTGTTTATATTTGCATTTGGACAAAATCGGGAAGGTCTTACAGCCCGGCATGGTGAGTGTAATTGAATCTAAAATGAATAAATTGATATGAGTTTCCATATCCTATGTTGTTTTATTTCCATTGTGTTGCTCTTTTTGTTGGCTGCAAGTTTGGACAGTCCTTTATTGGATCCTCTGAGCTTGATTACATCAATCTTAGCAATCAATTTGACCTTGTGCACTAACATATAATGTTGTAGCTTTTGGGAAGCAAAAACTACTGCTAAGCATGCTCACTCCATAAAACTGTAGTTTAACTCATATTTAACCAAATTTTTTCTTAGGTAATATATTTCTCTTTCTTTTTCATCATCATCTTCTTGTGCTAATAAAACCCCCAAAGAGAATTCTATTGCTGAAATGTACAATAATAAGGGTTTATCTTTGATGGGTGGCATCAAAATAGGTGGATTTATTAAGTATGTCTTCAAGAGTGCAAAAGATTCTTCACATTCATCATCCCATTTGAAGATGGTATCCTTGTGTAATAATCTGGTGAAAGAATGGCATTTTTCCGCCAATTGAGGTATAAATCGTCTAATGGATCGGAGCCTTCCTTGTAATGACCTCATTTGGCTAATGTTCTTAGGTGTTTCCATCTCCATAATTTCTTGAACTTTTTCTAGATCTACCTCTATTCCTTTGGCTGAAACTATATAACCCAATAACTTTCTAGATTGGACACCAAATGCACACTTTTTAGGATTTAACCTAACTTTGAATTGTTCCAACCTTGTAAATATTTTCTCTCAAATAGGTAGATGATCATTTCTTTCATGTGACTTGGCCAAAATGTCATCCACATAATCTTCAATAAATGTGTGCATCGTGTCATGGAAAATTGTAGTCATTACCCTTTTATGTGTAGCTCCAGCATTTTTAAGGCCAAAGGGCATGACATTCCAACAAAAAGTACCCCAAGGGAAAGTAAAAGAAGTCTTCTTCTTGATATTTAGGTGCTATTCTGATTTGGTTGAACCACTAAATCCATCTATTAAATAGAACATGGAGTGTCCCGATGTCAAATCCACTATAGCATCAATTCTTGGTAATAGAAATTCATCTTTAGGGCAAGAAAGGTTGAGATCTCTAAAATCGGTGCACACTCAGATGGACTTGTCATGCTTAGTCATAGGTACAATGTTTGAAATCCATTTCGCATAGGCTATGAATCTTATGAATCCAACTTTTAATAACTTCTCTAATTCTGCTTTGACCAACAAAGCCATGTGAGGATGCATCTTTCTTAACTTTTTCTTAAGTGGTTTCACTCTGGGTTTCACTTTGATATGATGCATTATGAAACTAGGATCTAATCCCGGCATGTTTGCATAAGACCATGCAAAATTGATTTTATTTTCTTGGAAGAATTTGATGAAATCATGTCTTTCTATTGAGTTAAAGATGTTGAAAGATGTATGAACTTGTATTCCAATTTCGTGCCAATGTTAACTTTTTATGTTGGTTCAATTAAGATGGGAGATCTTTCCTCTTCATATTCGGGCAAGGTGTCTAATCTCTCTTCCTTAGGTGCCACAATTGGGTTTTCACCTTGGGAAACATCCTTTATTTTTACTTTTTTGGATCTAGCACTACCACATGGTGGTTTTCACCACTAGACCATTTCATTTTTCTTACTTTTTTTACTTTTTTTTCTTATGGATTGAGAGATTGTACACTTGCTTCCATAAACATGCTTGAATCAAGTTCATTGGTGGAAGATGGTTCAACTGCATTAAGGTATAAGGCCATGGCATTGTCATTAGGGAAATAAAGTATACCATTTGGCTCAGTAAAATCCCAATCAATAAGTTTGGGATGGATAAGAGATAGGGATTCCTTGGGTAAGCTTTCATTCATGGGGTTTAAGGACATGACTTCATTCGAAGTTTCATACATTGTATCGCTTAAATTGATGACATGAGCTTGTTCAAGGTGTTCCATAGAAGTTGGATCAAAATTCTCTTCACTTGAGTCCTCTTGGATTTCTATGGGATAAAATGCTCATGTATTAAACCTTACATTCGAATCTCCTACCCACAAAGGTACCCGTGGTTCACCTACCCATTATTTTTCACTTGATGCTTGGCCTATATTTGGTGTTTGAGAATCATTTGACACTTGTGTAGAACTTGATCCTTGGTCCATATTGGCTTGTTTTCTTGTACTAGACATAGGAGCATAAGTATGAATTGTTGGAAAGATTGCTACAATGTAGAAAATTGTTATTTTGTCATTGATGTCAAACCTTAACTGGTGAGACTATTGCTATATGTTTGAGTACCATATCTATTGATTGATGAAGATTTGAAGGATAAGATAACAAGAAGACCAAGGAAATGGTTGATTTATGAGTATACACCAGGGTACTTGATCATTTGGCACTTTGGCAAAGTGATATGTTGTTTATCTTTCACTGACAGTTCACTGGAAGGTCGATGCCGAGCAAAGAAAAGTAGATGCTGAGCAAAGTGAAAGGTGATGTCGAGCAAAGCAAAGATGATGTCGAGCGCCAGTGAAATACTGAGGGAGACAGAGAAAGTCAAGCAATAGTATTTTAGTAATTGCTGAGATTTGAGATATCTGACCGACATAGTTGATTTTATTGGGATATATATTGTTAATTAAGATTGGTCAACACTCATTTAATGCATGGAAATCTATTATTAGTGCATGGATTCAATTTTTAATTAATGACTGTATTGGAGAAGTAAATAAAATGTAATGATGGAAAGATCCATTGGATTTGACCTAACCTAAGATCTACAATCTTGATTAAGTGGAAAAATATCTATTTGACCTAGATGAAGAGGTATAATATAACCTGCAGAGGTTATTGTCATGGTATCCAAGTGTAAGGAGAAGTTGTATGCAAGAGTATTGCATGGTTAATTGATTGATTGGCAAGACCTAGCAAAGAAGGATGAGTAGAGAAGAAGAGAGAGATTGCTTGATGGATTTCCAAGCAGATCTGAAGTTTGAGATGTAAATGGAGGCCACTCAGTGAATTATCATTAGAGCTGAAATTGGATCTGGATTTGCAAAGTAAGTTGTATGTATCAGATCACACCTGCTGATTACTTTCTAACCATTGTATCAGTTCAAATCCTTTAACCAGGTTGACCTAACAGTCATTGTATAAATCCTTTGAACAAGGTGACATTTAGATTGGAATGTTCTAAGTCCTCTAACAAGGTCACTCCTAATAGGGTGATTAAATCCTTTAACTAGGTCACATTTGATAGTGTGTTTTGTAACCTTTAATAAGGTTGGCTCCTAACAGAGCTCACTTTAGAAGAGTGAAATTTTGGTAGCATGTTACTGGTGGTTTTTCCCATATTGGGTTTCCACGTTAAATCATGGTGTCAAAATGTGTGAATGTTTATGTTGTGTTTTATTGTTAAGTTTCTGTAAGCTTATTTCATTAGTACAGTAAACTGTACACTTTTGTTGTTTATTGCTATAGAGAAGATGAGTTGTTGAAGTGGTATAAAGTTTTATATGGGCACATCTGGACCTGAGGATAACTAATTCACCCCCCCTCTTAGTTATTCTAAATTCATTCTAATATGAATGAAATATATTTCCTTGTCATGACAAGAAGCTTCAGATAAAGAATCCCATTCATATTCGCCGGAGTCGTCTTCACTTTCAAAGCCTAACATATGCACATGTTCATAGGAATCATGGATATTACTTGAACTACTTCCTTTCTCTTGATATCCTATGCCTGATTTTTCATCCTTGGATCTCCAAGGGGGTTGAATGGGTTCTAACAAGCCTTTGTTTCATATGCCTAAGGGTCCTCTTCCCTTGTAACCCATCTTTTGCATGATTTGAAACCCTTTTCCATATTGATCAGTTTGAATGTTAATATGTTGAACTCTCTCAATTGGAACACTTGTACTATCCTCATCTTTGTAAAGCCATTACAAGACTTCATTGTCTTCTTTCTCTAAGGTTGATTGATCACTTTCTCCCACAAAATGGGAATTGTACTTTTCAAGTGGATGAGAACTAGAAGTTTTTCCATGTGTCTTTGGAGAAGTGGGTAAGTCAAATAATGAAACAGAATATTCCCCCACTCCCTTTTGATGGATTTTATATTTTTTCTCAAATTTGTGCATCATTATACTCATCTTTTGATAATTTTCATCTTTTGCTTGTTCCCTTTCAACCTGAGAAAGTTTCAAACTTTGTTCCCTTGGAGTAGAAACTTTTACCGACAGTTCATTATAACTTTAACCCTCAAAACTAACCTTCTCTTTTCCCTTAGTCAATGTAGATGAGTTAGTTTCATTGTGACTTGAGGTAGAAGTAGCATTCAATTTCAAACTAGGACCTTCTTCCTTAGTTTCTTCAATGATTGCACTAGAAAGTACTTCTCTATTGTGTGGAATAAATAGTTCATGTATAGGTTTCACCATGTTACAATATTGAAAGGGATTTGAGTCTCCTCAAATAGTAATTTCCTCACCCATGTATGGAAATTTGATACATTGGTGATATGTTGAATGCACCACTTGCATTTCATGAATCCATGGCCTCCCTAACAAGATGTTATAAGTTAATTTAATATCTAGGACTTGAAAAATGATATCCTTTTTTATTGGGCCAACTTGAATGGGAAAAAACCACCATTCCTTTGGAAGACCTCTCCTCCTCATCATAAGCCTTGGTAGTGATTTTCTTATTTAGATCAATGGATGATTCAAATAACCCTAATGCTTTAACTAGACTCAAGGTACAA
The DNA here is from genome assembly GCA_018584345.1 of Thuja plicata. Lineage (NCBI taxonomy): Eukaryota > Viridiplantae > Streptophyta > Pinopsida > Cupressales > Cupressaceae > Thuja > Thuja plicata. The sequence goes on from MU227101.1 coordinate 968,239, forward strand.
ATATTTAGACCAGCTCCTCTATCAATGATGACTCTTTTGACATTGTGCTTTTGGATCAATACCTCTATATGCAATGGGAGGTTTTGAGGATGATTTATAGACATTTCATCTCGCTCAGAAAATGATAGACAATGAGGTTTTATAAGATGACCCACCATATTTTGAAACCTTTCTTCCTCCAAGTTTTTAGGAATGATCATTTCCACTAGGGCTTTCTCCAAGATTTCCTTATGATTAGGTGAAATTTTTAATATCTCCAAGATGGAAATTTGAGCTAGTGTCTTTTGCAATTGATCTACTAAGCTATAGGGCTTCGTTAAAGAAGGTTTTTGTTTTGTCAAAGTGGTTTCTTGAGTAGGACCAAAAGGTTTAGGAGTACTTCCTTGTAGGGTGATCCTTGTTTCTTTCCCCCTAGTGATAACATTAGATTTATCTTTACTAAGTTGTTCCTTCACCACCACAACATTGATAGTATTGTCATGTCTTGATAGAGCATTGATAGTATTATCATAGCTATGGGTAAAGTTGAATTTGTTGTTACACCTTGAATTATTGCCACTATTGTTAGTATTTGAAGATTCTTCTTTCTCATGTTGGAAGAAATGTGTTTTTAAGATCGTGTGATCTTCATTATTTTGGAGTCCTTCCACTTTGATCACTCCATTATCTATGAGGTCTTGCACCACATGTTTCAATTGCATACATTAATTTGTCTTATGTCCTCTATTTTGATGGTATTCACAATGGTTTGACTCACTCCACCATGATGGTTTCACTTGTGGCTCAAATGGTTGAGATTTAGGAAAGTCAATAATTTTATTCACAATGAAGGTCCTCAACGCATTTTCAAGAGGTTCACCCAAGAGTGTGAATTTCATTCTAGGAGATGGAGCAAAGAAGGGTTTAGGCTTGCTAGCCTCTTGATTGTTCCCAAAATTGTTGTTGTTATTTAAGGGAACCTTAGGTGCTTGATCCACATTTTTATCTTGATTAGATCCTTGCGTCAGATTGAAGGGATTAGATTTTAAGTTGTTTGCTTCCACAACTCCATCATTCACCAAACTCTTGTTAGTGCTCTTGAGCCAAAACTAATTGTTACTAGGAGGAACTCTATTTTTGTTGTTTTTAGAAGTGTTATTATTATTGGAATTTTTTATGTCTTTGTAGGGTTTTATTTCTCCACTTTTCAATAACACTTCCTCCATTGTGACTCCATTTTTTATTAGGTCTTGGAAAGAACATGGGCATTGTAATCTCAAATGATAATTCATTTCTGTATTCAAGTTGTTTATGAAAATGGCCATCTTTTCCTTTTTAGGAACACTTTGAGGGTATCGAGCAAATACCGCTCTCCATCTTTGTAGGAAAAGTAAGAACCCTTCTCCATCGCATTGTTTCGTATTGTATAAGTTAATCATTGTGACTTCATGTTTCATGTTATAGGAGTAGTGTGTCACAAATTTGGAAGTCAATTCTTCAAAAGTATGAATACCGGAGGGTAGTTTAGAAAACCAGTTCATCGCCATTCCTCCAAGGATTCTTGGAAATAATCACATTAAATAAGTTGTGTCTTGTATGAACTCTAAGCTCAATGCACAAAATTCTCGTAGGTGATCTTATGGATTGGATGCCCCCTTGTATTTTTCATACTTGGGAAAAACTACATTAGTAGGGAACGAAACCATAATTAGGGTTTTATCATATGGGAAAGGACATAATGCTTCGATTGAAAAGGGTTTAGGAAGCCCCATTTACTTCATGTTGTCCAATTTCATTTGAAATAACTTAAACTATTTGTTCATGATATCGATGGGATTAGTCTCATCTTCTTTCTTTTTCAATTTATCCATATCATAATCATGGGGAAGATTTACCCCCGCTTGTGCTAGGTTGAAGAAATATTTCTCCCTATCTCTTTCTATAACTTTCTCCATGAGTTTCATGAAGAATGGACTTTGCACCGCTTCGTTTACTGTTTCCTTGATAGCCTCCTCATCTTGAGGGTCATTGTCACCTCCATTGTTGTCCACCCCTTGGATATTACGGTCAATTCCTCCTCCATTACCCCAATTATTATTAGCATCTATATTTCCACTATTTGGGTTGTTAGTGGTGTCCTTGTTGACAAGATTAATAAGATCGGGATCCATATTACCAAAAGGAAAAGATATCCTATTTGGTTCCACCTCTTTTTTAGGTTCAACCGTTCATTGGGAGGAGGTGACTTATCACTTGCAAAAGGAATTTCTTGCCTTAGATATGTACCGTTAGATTTCAAGGTAGACTTGATGTAATGGGATCTAGTGAAAGTCAACATTAGCATGAATTGAATATTTCTTGGCTTATCCCTTCGATCAATCCCTAAAAAATGATTTTGAATATTCCAAATATGAGGGATTCTAATCAATACAAGATGATACACAGGTAGAAATTCCAAATGGGTATCTAATTATGAAATCAAAATTTGTCCAAACCCTCAGGAAAGGCCCACAGTTTGACCTTCTCAAGCTATACGCATTATTTGATTGTTGTTACGCGCTGCTTTGAAACTTAGTACGCGTGGTTTGATTGTTGGCATGTGTCACTTAAAAGTTATATGTGTCACTTGGCAGAGGACCATGTGTAGTTTAAAAATTAGTATATGACACTTTGGTTGTTAGGCACCATAGAACAGTTTGTACACATGAAAAGAAGGTTGGTATGCGTCACTTAACCATGAAAATGTTATTTTTCACTATTTGATTGATTTTTGTTTTTTTAAATAATTGTGATCATATTTCAAGGATGTTTTCTTGTTTTAAAAAATGTAGAAACAAACATAACACACACATAAAATTTGTTTCTTTATTCATAAACCACACAATGATAATCCTTAAAGGATCAGAAGTTGTCATTAGTATAATAAGCAAATAGTTTTGGACCGATGGTCACATGATCACCGAGCACCAGTCTGATGACATGTAACTGATTAAATGTTTGATAATGTTAAGTTGAAGATAATGCAAGACATTAAATTAGTTAATGATTTGTATTGTCATTTTTGTGAACTTGATATCATCTGTACGGTCATGTATATAATGCCAAAGACTTCAGAGAATCAATGGAACAAAGATTATTCTTTCAGCAATGCATAAAATTCAAGTATTCACTAAGTGACAGATAACACCAATGTAGTGCACACCATCGGTAAAGGAAAAGAACCAAAGTCACAGTGATACCCGACGATCAGAAGACAGTATTGCCCGATGAAGAAAAATCACAGGATGCCTGAAAATATGAGAATAGAGTTTCCCGACGAGTAAAATCCAATGATGCTTGATGGACGGAGATCACAAAGCTGACTGGAGTCACATTGACGGAATTGGCAGTTGTCACCGATGACTAACTACAGAGTTGACCGATAGAACAGAGAGTTTAGAAAATGACAAAATATCTAGCTAGCAAGAGCTAAAGATAAACTTAACTGGTTGTTTTCATTGTTTTATTCGACCAGAGTTAAGTGATTGATTCAAAGAAGATTTGTACATTTGGAAAAAAGATAACTACAAGATAAATCAAGAGTTATACTTTAAATCAAATTGGTTGGATTGTTTTTCACGCCAAGAATCAAGAATCAAGAAATGGTGAATATCATGTCTATATAAGAGAAAAGCTTAATTCATTTCTGATTCACGAAAAGGGGGAGTGAATAGAAAGAGGATGTTGAAGAGAAACTGATGAAGGATAACTTCATACAGTCCTGATCAATCAAGCTGAAGGAGAGCTAAAGAATTCTGTAGACACCGACGAATAGTGAAGCACAGCATCACAGAGAAGAAAGTGTGGAGCACAAAGAATTAAATTGATACATTGATCAGAGAGGTAATGTACTTAAATAGATCTGAAAATCTTCAATTCAAGTTGCATTAGAAACAGATCATTGTGTTTTAGTTTAACCATTGAAGCATAAAGTCTCTTAATAGAGCAGGACTTAATAGTCTTCTATATATTGAGGTACATCCCAAGGAGTGCCAAAAAGGTTGATTCATGAAAGTAGCATTAGATTTTCCTAAATCCTATTAACAGTCTAAGAAGGAGGCTGATTAAAGGATGGTAGCAAATAGATGCCCGATACTAAGTTACAACCTCTATGTATAAAATCCTCTAACAAGATCACACCTAACAGTGTGTTTGTAATCTTTAACAGGGTTGGCTCCTAACAGGGCTCACTTCAGAAGAGTGAAAATCTGGGGTACCGGTCCTAGTGGTTTTTTCCCTTAATAGAGTTTCCATGTTAAAATCCTTGTATTATGTGTGTATGGTTTGTTACTTTACTATTTTACATTTCACATATGCATTTCTGGATTTATCGGTATACTTTGCATATTTACTGAGTGTCGGTAAATAAGTTTTACTACTTATTGGTAATCAAGGAGAATAAGGTCAGAAAAGAAAATCTGACAGATAGTTAATTATTATAAGTATTTCATGGCATGCATCTTGTAAGGGACATAATAATCTGAGGTTTATTTGATTGGTGGTTAGAATAAGGATAAATTGAAGCCACTGATTCACACCCCCCC
>MU227101.1:979599-998856 GCA_018584345.1 Thuja plicata
TTTTGTGGATCAAGAACAATGTAATATGTGGATGCAATTAGTTAACTGATTGTATTCATGCAAACTAGGAGATCAAGGTCAAGTTGTAAACCTTTGATCATTAGAGTTTTTCAAGAAAAGTGTGAAACCTAATTAGGTCAAAACCTTTATATATAGATGTAATGATCAATCAAGAAGATGATGATTGTAGCCGCAGAAGGATATCTATTGATCAGATGAGGAGTTTCATGCAAAAGGATAGAGAAAGAAGAATTGAGTTATGAAGAACTACATTCAAGGCTATCGAGAAAAATAGAGGTATTATCCATCACAATAGGTGATATACAATTTTGTGAACTTAATGGATATGTAATCATAAATTCAAGATTGCAAGCTATCAAGTCATCTATATTTTTTCCTACTCTCTAATCATTGTAGCAAACAGAAAAAAATCCTTCAAGAAGGTGGACTTAACAGTCTTATTGTAAATCTCTTAACCGAGTGCATACATACATTGTGTTGCTGAAATCTCTTAACCGAGTAGACTTAACAAGTATAACATGTTACTTCTAATAAGGTAAGATCATCAGAAGTGATCACAACTTGTAGCCTTAACTAACACCTTCCATTCTTCAGATAGTGAAGCTTTGTGGGTTTCATCCTTGCCACAGTTTTTACCTTCTAACAAGGGTTTTCTGCATTATCAATTATTGTGTCATGTATAAATGAGTTTCATGAATGTTTCTATGTTTTTTTACATGCACTTACATTTACATTATGATATCACATGCATGAAGTAGAAAATCTACAATGGTTGGTTATGCAAGCAATGATTAATAAGGTTTAAAGTGTAAAAGTTTTTAAGGGTATTGATTCACCCCTCCCCTCTCAGTACACACCCTTCCATTATTCCAACAATTGGTATCAGAGCTAGATCTCTTATTTAGAAAATTTTAAACACTTGAGAGAAAATATCATACAATGAAAAGGTATAAGCTTGATAAAAATATTGAGAATCAGAAGTTGCAAATACAGATTTTCTTTGAGCAATACAAAGAAGCAAGAAACAAAATGAAAGAGCTATTGGCTAAAAGAAAAGTCATGGAATCTCGCTACAATGAAGATGACTATTATGAAGAAGAGATACTTGACCTATTTGATTCATCTAGATTTGGATCTGGTAATACATCTGACACATCTGAAGGAAGCATTACAAATCTAAATGAAATCAATCAACATTTGACTGAACAAGTAAAAGTATTGCAAATCAGTCAAGAGACACAAATGGTAAGAATGATTGATGTTATCAATAATGCAAGACAAGATGAACAAGAAAGAACTCTAGCTATTGATGATAGAAGAAAGATTACTGAAAAGAAGAAAGAGAAAGAATCTAAGATACAGATACTTACTGAACATCACATTGAAATCACCAATAAAATAGTTCTTATGAGTCATGAGGCCAACCGAGTGAACATAGAACTTAATGAAAAATTGGAAGTTATTGGTGAACTAAAAGAAGAAAATGAGAAACTAAATCATGAAGCAAAGATTCAGCAACAACATAATGATATGATCAAGAAAGTTGAAGACTGTACAAAAAGAATGGATGAATTTCTAAATGGACAAAGAAGACTCAACAACAATACCAGTTTAGGGTATACTAAACATGGAGAATCATCAAACCAAGCTGATCAAAGGAATGTATACACAAATCCAAGAGCAAAGAAGTGTTCATGTAATCACTGTGGTAAACCAGGCCACACATCAAATGTTTGCAAGAGAAAAGCAAAAGGTATTCCTAAAACTACTTCTACATTCATAGGTAATTTTTATAACTATAACAAGCATGGACACAAAGCATATGAATACAGATCTAAGATGAACAAACCAAATAAGAAATATTACATATAAAAACATTGTTCTACTTGCAACATGCATGGCCACACATTTTATGAATGGTTAAAAAGGATAAAGCAAGTCTGGAAACCCAAAGAACAAGAAAATGCATATCAACCGAGAAGAGTCGGTAATGCATATGTATGGGATTACAACACTTGGGTAAATTGCAAAGCATGTGGTAGATATGGACATATAGCTGCAAAATGTATGAGGAAATGGATAAGAAGATTTAGAAACTAGACTAACCCTAGAATGGCATGCTTACATTGTCATAAGGTCAGTCACTTAAGAAAAGACCTTAGAGACCGAGTGATAGAGTCAAGCACTTTTGCAAATGTAAATACTATTGAAGACATCATGAGAACAAGAAATCAAATGTGGAGGAAAGCTTCAAACAATTATAATGCTAGACCAAGTAATACAGTTGGTGAATTTCATCCAATGGATTGGGTGATTCCACCACCCCCACCTAAGCAATACATGTAAGTATGGAACTGCACTCTACAAAGCTATATTTTACATAAGTTCCAACATTCTTTGATAATATGCAAAATTAGCATGAATGAAGATGCACTATGGTATTACTTGTTATGATTGTGTGAATCTAGTCTAGTCAGTCAATGAAAAACGAGCATACACTGCATGTCGGTAAACATGAAAAAGAACAACCAAGTTAACACTACATACTGAGCATCGTCGATGTACATGTAAAAAGAACAACTGAGTTGACACTTATCTTGAGCATTGTATATTCACCGAGCTGAAGACTTTGGTGAGTTACCCGAGCATCTCTATTTTTTCAATCAAGTGGTAGGTAAATCATTTAATGCATCACTTAGGGTATTCTCTATAAATAGGGAAACGAGAGATTATTTCATTCACCCAGTGATAAAGAGAAATAGCTAAGCGAAGAAAAGTGATTCAGAGTGACAAGATTCCAGAGCAACTCACAATAGATTCTAAGCTACTCTGACATATTCTAAGCACTCACAGTGAAGATCAAGTGAGTATCTAGACTCACTGAGCTAACAGTTTATTTGCGAAGAAGCTCTAAAATTATCGAACAATGGCAATCACTTCACGGTTCATGAAGATAAAGAATGCAAAGGACAAAAAGATCGCCTTGATAAAGAACTCAACCTGTGAGGAGCCTAACTACAAGTTTTTCCCTGAGGTTGTTGCTCAACCCGACGACAAAGGAGAATTTTCAAGTATCCCTCCTTGGGTTTTGCTGGTTGAAGATATCCACACATACATTCACTACAAGGTTGCAGAGATTGGAGATTTGGAGATTGAGGAAACTTACCAGAAGCTATGCAGGGATAGAAACTTGAAAGACGAGCATAAACACATTGAGGTGAAAGGGTTAACCAATGCCCTACTGTTCCTAAGAGAGTTCAAAACTGAATGGATACACATAGTACTCAGTCGAGTACATGATGGAAGGATATGGTTGGATGAACCAAAACCAATCACAAAGGATGTGATTCATGTAGTGACTGGTTATCTGATAATTGAGAAGTCAAAATCCCTAAAACACCCTTCACACCTTGAGATTGAAAAGTTAACTGGAGCCAAGTGGGATGACAAAGGTTTGAAAGTTAATTCAATCACCGACCCTGAGATGAAATTCGGTGCATATGTGATTGGGTACAAGATATTTCAAGCAAGAAGGATGAACATCATTGCATGTGGAGTAGTTGACACTACATATAAAATAGTGAAGAAGGTGTTAGAAACACTGAGAGGGGGGGGGGTGAATCAGTGTTTAACTATTTATTCTATTTCACCAACTTGAACATAAATCAAATTGATAACATATGAAGCATAAAAAAATAACACATAATACCATATATGTTTACGGGGAAACCTTGATCAGAGGAAAACCCCAGTGGGAATTAGTACCCACAAATTATTGTACAAGTATAATGAACTTGTTAAGGTTCCTTTGCCCTGTTAGAGTAGTCTTTACAAATCAAGTAAAATGACCCTGTTAGGATTATTTACAAAAAACCATGTTAGGGGTGAGGAATCACTATCCAAGATCTCACTGCTCAATAAAAGAAGGCTACAACCTCCTAAAGATAGATATGCACTATATCTGAAAAATTGAATTGTTGAAGTGACATGGTTGTCTGATCAGTTCCTTTTATGTGTTGATGCTTTGATCTCTTAAAAGACTTTATCTCATACTAACAGGTTCATACTGTTCTTCTTTTTCTCTGCTCTACATATTCTTGACTCTTGCACTTATTACAAAAATGCATATTAAGTATATATACATACTCAATAGACGCAACCGAAAACAAGACTTTAGTCGGCCCAATAACAATATACACAATGCTTCCAAACTAATTGGCTTAAGCGTGTTTACAATGGTGATAAAGACATAACTAAAAACATATTACAATAGGTGCTTCGCCTTACACAATAAAGTATTATGCGCTGATCCAAAATCTTAAGTCGGCTTCATACTCTATTTTCTGAACTGTAGGTGATACTGAACTCACTGTAACTTTTTCGTACTATCATTTCGTACCATGTGTGTATAGACTTAACATATTCATATATCATAAGGCTTAAATATAAAGGTGCATGTCTTGACTTGTTTGCACACACGTGCGCTGGTGCTCTGATCAACTGCATATCTTTGCCTTGTCTGTTTCTATACTTAGTCAATTTTCACATCAAAGTTTGTTGTCAAAACTTTATATGACTTTGTTTCCATAATGACAACAAAAAATAAGTCATTCTCCCTGAGAGTCAACTTTCCAACAATCTCCCCCTTTGTCATTAATGGAAACAAAGGAATGTGGCCAAGTTACTCAAAATTGACTAACACCAAAAATTGTATATCATCCTCCTTTACATAGACTATTTCATACTTCTTTTTATATATATACACTACTCCCCCTTTGAAATTAATGACAAAGGTGTCAAAAATGAGGTACTTGAGTACTTACTCTGAGTACACATCTGGGTAAGTGATCTGAATATTCTTGATTTCTTGCTACCAGAATGCCTTTAGTGTATCTACAGTCTGAAGATGGGCACATAGAGCATATGTGAGCTTCTCCATTTTTATCAAATCCATGTAGGGACCTTGATCATAAGTGATAATAGTGGCATCTATCTATTTGATGTTCTCATTCAAAATAGATAAGGAAGGCGCAAGTGCATTTCTCAGTTGGTTCTGCCTTGTCCTTATCTTGCTAATCTCCAACTTGGCTTTATCAATTTTATCTATCTGTCCTTAATAGATATTTTTGCAGATGTTCATGTCTTGCAAGGATGTTTCAACTGATTTTATTACACTTTCAACCAAAATATCAGCTTCCTCAATCTTCTTGATGTGCTATGAGGTGAATTTTACTCTGTCCATGCAGTGAGTTATCACATTTCTACCTTTAGCTACCAAATCTTTCAAGATTTCTTGACCAATCTTCAAGGAATTAAGATCTAGAGAGAAATTCTTTGTCAATTCATTCAATCTTTCCTTCTTGTATTCATCTTCTGCAATTTTAGTGGCAGAGTCTACTAGACTTGTGAAGTGTGATTTGAATCTTGTTAATATGCTATCAACATCATCAACTGACTGAATTTTGGCCATTTTCTTATCTGTTGGCACTAAGTCATTCAAAATATTTATTGTCTCCAGAAAGAGAGGGTTTCTCATGACTTGTTTCGCTTTGGCTTTCTCCATGGCTAGAACACTGATCTTAATCAGATCTTCTTCTTCCCAAGCATCTATATTTTCTGAATCAGGGGTCAGACTTGACAACAATGATACCGACGGTTTAATGGGTGGAGTAAGTATAGTATTCTGACTCAAATCTACACATTCACTTTTTACAGGTATCTCCATAACTGGTGGTTCATTAGATTGATTATCTTCCTCATTATTTATATCTGTTGAATCTTTAGAAGGAACTTCATCTTGCTGTAAAGAGGTATTATCAATGCATACCTTCTCTGTCTCTTTAGTACCGACAAATGCTTTTTCAAATTTGTTCATGTCATTGTCAGAAGTTGTCATGGATATCTTAACATCATTGATCACAATGGTTTATTTTGATTCTTTGGTTGTGTCAGAGGGTGATGTAACTTTAGGCGCTGAATCCTGTGGACCTGTCATAGGTGCATTTGGAATCTCAGATTCTTTACTCTGTTTAGGAGGGACTGGAGTCACTTTTGTTGTAGGTGCTATTGATGGATACATATGTCTATCCAAAAATACTCTCTCAAATTCTTTATGAGTCTCTTCACCAACCAGTTCATACTCTTTGTTCGTGATATGAAGTATTCTTGTTTTGGTTCGGAGATGAGGTTTTACCAAATCCAACAGTATAGCTTTCTCATCATGTGAGAAAATAGGGAGAAGATTGTCTAATGTTTCTTCTCTAATCCTCATATCCTCTTCAATTGCTTTCCTTTTCAATACATCAATTATGTTCCATACTTTGTCTGGTATGACTGTCTTGAGTTCCAATACTATCCTTTTAAACTTGATCATGTGAGAGATAATCATAGAGTGAATTTCTAATTTATTTATCTCTTGGTACTTGTCATAGACATTCTTAATAGATTCTAGTCTTCCTTCATTAACAATTTTGTTCTTTAGGACTATTAGACTAGGTTTGAATCCTACCTTAGGAGGGGCTTGAGTGTTCTTTACCTTACTCCTTGTTGTCCTTGAGGAGGGTGACCGGTGGGAACTTGCTTCCTTCTTCTGGTCAACTTGCTTGGTACTGATGGTGGAGATGCTTCTAAGACAATAGTAGTTGAGGGCACAGATGTACCTTCATTAGATTTCTTTATCTTCTTCTTGGGAATATCATCAGATTTTTCTATTTTCACTTCTGCAGGAGTTTGCTTGAGTTCTTTAGCAATCTTAGCTTCCCTAGCTTTATCTGGGTCTTCTTGTGTAACCCCATGAACTTTTAGGATATTAGATGTAATCCTTGATGCCTTTCCTTTATTGTCTACACTGTATAAGATAGAATCAACTTGATTTGTCTTCTCTTTGTATGCACCCCATCTTGGCTCATTTGGATCTTCAGGTGCAGACAAAAGAACTTGTCCATATCCTTCCAACACATGTTCCTCAAATTCATAACCAAGTGGGTGAATCCATTTGGTTCTAGTTTCAACTGCTTCCATGCATGTGTAGTCAATTTCCACCATGAAACATATTGTGTCTTTGTTCTTATCAACTATCTTCTCTGGTATTTTGAACCTTTTCTGCAGCTTGATCCTAAATTTTTTGATCTCCATGTCCATAGAATCCTTAACACTACTCTCTGATGTAGCCTGTAGAGATATATGAGACATAGTGGGTTTTCTCTTGTCTAGGTAAAGGTTAGAAACTTTACCAACAATGTGAAAGTACAGGTAGATAATCAAGGAGCCAAATCTGAATATCTTTCTCTTGTCATGCTTGATAGCTCTTATATTGTCAATTAGTTGTGTGCGCAATATCTCACAGAGATTATACTAAGTGTTATCTTTAGCCATCCTTATTTCTACCAGAATAGTAGCCACGGACACACTATTCAGCCTGCTTGCATGCTGAAACTTGTAACCAAGTATTATTGTGAGAATTTTGATGTCTTCTTCTACAATGGGATCAACAGTCATCCCGTGCCTATCACTCCTGGACAAACATGCTTTCTCAACCTGATTTTTAACATCTTTACCAGTGGGAAGAATGGGTCCAACCTTAGGAAGTCCAGTCATATCATAAATTAGGTCAGTAGTAATGCGGGCAGGAACTTCACCAATCTAATATAGATCATCATGTATCCTGCTCAATAGAATTTTGACCCGTGTTCATAGAACTCATGCACTTTTGAATACTCAAAGATAGGGTTATTAGTGAGATGCGTGTATTCATCCTTGAATGAATAATCTAGTTTCATCATTGATGCCATAAGAGTTGCTATGTTGTTATCCCCAACAGTTTCCTTCTTGTAATAGATGTATGTGTGAATGTCTTCTACATGCATGACTCCTAGTGGAGTCCTGGAAATTGCCCCTTCTACATCATCTAGTATAGACTTGAATGGATGCTTCTTAAACATGAATCTCTTCCTTTCAGAAATGTCAAATACTACAGGGGTTGCCATACTTACTTGTTGATTGATTAAATAGGGTTTCACTACAATTCTGAAATGGCGCGACTACTAAGGTTCCTTTTCAACTTCAATCTGTTCAACAACCAACCAAATCGTTAACCTTTAATGCTTTGATGCTCAATGCTTCTATGCTCTCCAAATTCTATGATATCAAGATGCAAAAGTGAAGATAATCGATCGTTTACTAACTTATATAGAGTTTACTGTATTTCATGCTTGTTACTGTACGCGGTTTCCATTGAGAGTTTCAAACTTTTCTCTTGTCGAAGTATAGGTGATGCATGCATGCATACATCCTTAGTTTGTGATCACAGACATGAATCCATAGGCGCATAATCAGAGGTGAGAGTATACCAACCACGCAAGGGTTCAGAGCTAGAATAGATCCCCCTATGACCATGAGGGTCATCTAACCAGAAGTAGAAGGTGCATCCACTATGGATGCATCTACTACCTTGTTCTCATCATTATCTTTCTTTACTTCAACCCATATTTTACCTGAATCTTCTGTAGCTTGTACAAACTTGACTTCTCCAGATTCTTCGAATAATGATTCTCTAGGCTTCTCTTGTTTTTGAGTTCTGGATCTACAGAACCTTGAGATGTGTCTATCTTTGCCACATGAGTGACAAATGATTGGAGGTCTATTGATATTTTTTATCATGCTGCATTGCTTGGCTGTATGACCATTATAATTACATATCTGACATGTAATGTTCTGATAGTTTCTCTGAGGTTGATTTCTCTTATTGTTTTGATTCAAATTTCTTTGATTCTGCTGTGACTGATTTCTTTGACTTGTTCTGCAATGAATAGCCCTGTGACCAAATTTATTACAAGAGTAACAATAGCCATTGAAAGGTATTACTTCTTTACAGTCTCTTGCCAAGTGTCCATGCTTGTTACAAGCATAACAAGTTCTATTAACTTGCTTGAGCTCATCTTTAGGTGGTTATGTTTTAGCCTCTGCAAGATTCTCAATTTTCTTTGCTTCAGTAGATGTCTCTTGTGCTTTCTTTATTTCTTTCTTTCTTTCTTTCATTGAATTGATTTCAATTTGAGCTACACTGTATCCAACACCAGTAGTATCACCTTTTAGCTTCTGTGCATAAAGTTGAGATTGAATTAGATCATAACTTGTGTGTAGTTTTTCAATCTTGTCTTTTGCTTCTGTTAATTCATATTCTATCCTTTTCTTGATGTTTTCCAACTCCAAGATTTTCATGTTTGCTTGCATAAGTTCATCATCAAATTGTTTACTCTCTTTGGTCTTTTCTTCAATCGTTGTTAGGCTATCTATAAGTTGTTCATTAAGATCTTCAATCTTATCTTTCAAAGACATGTTCTCTTCATTTAGCTTTTTGACCATTTTTCCCTAGTCATTTGTGGAGCAATCTTTCAAATCTTTTCTTAATTTCTTGATAAGCATTTGGGAGCTGTCAACCTTTAGTTTTAGTTCTTCATTTTCTTTTTCAGATCTGTCAAGATCCTCAAGGGCTGCTTCAATATTCTTTTTTAGATGTTTTGCTTCTACTGAATCCATGATCTCCTCAAGTGGTTAAACTTTCTTTCAGAGGACCAGAGCTTTGATACCAATTGTTGGAAACACTGAGAGGAGGGGGGGGGGTGAATTAGTGTTTAACTATTTATTCTATTTCAGCAACTTGAACATAAATCAAATAGATAACATATGAAGCATAACACAATAACACATAACACCATATATGTTTACGGGGAAACCTTGATCAGAGGAAAACCCCGATGGGAATTAGTACCCACAAATGATTGTACAAGTATAATGAACTTGTTAAGGTTCATTTGCCCTGTTAGAAGCAGTCTTTACAAATCAAGTACAATGACTCTATTAGGAGTCTTTACAAAAACCTTGTTAGGGGTGAGGAATCACTTTCCAAGAGCTCGCTACTCAATAAAAGAAGGCTACAACCTCGTGAAGATAGATATGCACTATATCTGAAAATTGAATTGCTGAAGTGACACGACTATTTGATTAGTTCCTTTTATGTGCTGATGCTTTGATCTCTTAAAATACTTTATCTCATACTAACTAGTTCATACTATTATTCTTTGTCTCTACTCTGCATATTCTCAACTCTTGCACTTATTACAAAAATGCATATTAAGTATATATACATACTCAATAGACACGACCAAAAATAAGACTTTAGTTGGCCCAATAACAATATACACAATGCTTCCATACTAATTGGCTTAAGAATGTTTACAATAATGATAAAGACATAACTAAAAACATATTACAATAGGCGCTTGGCCTTTACACAATAAAGTATTATGCGCTGATCCAAAATCTTAAGTTGGCTTCATACTTTGTTTTCTGAACTGTAGGTGATACTGAACTCATTGTAACTTTTTCATACTATCATTTTGTACCATGAGTGTATAGACTTAGCATATTCATATATCATAAGGCTTATATATAAAGGTGCATGTCCTGACTTGTTTGCACGCACGTGCGTTGGTGCTCTGATCAACTGCATATCTTTGCCTTGTCTGTTTTCTATACTTAGTCAATTTTCACATCAAAGTTTGTTCTCAAAACTTTATATGACTTTGCTGCCATAATAATGACAACACAAAATAAGTCATATTCTCCTTGAGAGTCAACTTTCCAATAGAAGGGACTGCAACTAGACCTATCTGATCTGCCACTGAAGCAATGGGAAGAGAACATGAGAACAATTAGATCAGCCCGATCTAATACATGTAAGTTTAGTTCCCTCCTAATGTGCACATTCTTCTATTTATAGAACTTCTTTCCTTTTGGCAGTAATGTCACTTGGGACACAAACCAACCAATCACTGCACAAATTAGTGATTTCATTAAGTCACTAGGAGATAACTTTGCACCTTTAATGGATGGCTACTTTTCCACATTCAAGACTAGGATGCAGAAGAGGATGAGAATCCCTGATCAACTAGTGGAGAAATACAAGGATGGGATATGTTTTATAGTGGACACAAACACCACTCTCATCAAATCTGCACAACCGAGAACAACATGGTTACCACCATTGGACTATGAAATTGATATTGACAAGCTACAAGGCTATTGAAACCCTGCTGAATGAACTAGTGGACAAAACTTTGAAATGTTTGGCACATATGAGGAAGCCAAGTCAAGAATAAAGAGTGGCTTAGTAGTAAATAAAATAGATAGGAAGAAGACAAAAATAATTAATACTCTTCAGAAGAAACTTTCAGTAAATGATGAAGAGTTGGAACAAAAAGTAGATATCACCGAGGAATAGTCACCCATCAGTGAAGGTAAAGAATTAAGTGATTCGGAGTCTAATGAATCAGATGCACCACCAACCAAAAAATCAAAAGTTACTGAAGTAATGGCTGCATCAAGAACAAGTAGAAAAACAACAAAAGAGGTAGACTCGCCACCCTTGAAGAAAGGAACTGTGAGAAATTATCATAGAAGAAAGAATACATCTTCAACCGGGAAATCAACACCGAAACAAAGGAGATATCTAAGAGGAAAAGAAGACAAGGATGAAACTGAAAGGGATAAAAGAGAATAGAGGATCCAAGCAGAAAAGGCCAAAATACCAAAAACAATTGATGAAGTTGTAGAGTCAATCATCAACACAGGCTTACAACATCGTAAAATTAGACAATGGGTAAATGTGTCTACCAAGGATCAGAATAAAATAGAAGAAGCAATCATTGAAATGATGGTAGCATACAAATATGTACCTCTACAATTTGGAAGTCATATTCCACAAGAGCTCCAAGATAAAATATCATCTAGGTGGACTTATGCATTGCATATGGAAAAGAAAATGAGGGAGAAATCCCTAGCTACATTCATGCCCGAGTCCACAGTTGAAGAAATTGATGAAACAATGAAGGAGAATGCAAAGAAGTGTTATGAAAAGATAAGAGCATACAAAGTACTGCAAGACAGGTTAGAAGGTACTGATATAGAAAGCAATAAGATTTGGACACAAATATTTAATCCACCCAAGAAGGTACTGGCTCTAACCGAGATAGCTCACAATGAGGAGAAGGGGGCCACATCAAGCCCAGAGCACATTTTGATCAATGACACTGAGGATATCACTCCCATTGACTTAACCACAGAAGCAAGCAAAGTCATGGATGATATTCCTGAAATATTGCAATCATTAGGGGAGTAAGACATAACCATACAAGATGTCACCCATGAAGATCCTACTAATAAAGCTAAGGTAGATGAAGATTTCACCACTGCCACCGAGCCAACAAGTGAATAGGTCACTACTAATGTTGCACAGGAACTTATACCAGGCAAAATGCCTTACTTAGTAGAAGCTATCAATTTGATTACTGAATCACAAAAGACACCACCTGAGCCTGATGCAAACATGCCGATGGAAAAATGTGATGGACATAGGGAGAAGAAAGATACAAATGGGGAGAAGAAAGATACAAATGAGGAGAAGAAAGATACAAGTGGAGAGGAGAAACAAAATGATGCACCTGCCAAGAACACTGAAGAGAAAGACAAGGCTGCAAGTCAAGAAAAAGTTGAAGTAGAGACGTCTACAACCAAACAACATGTCCTCATCGATCAGCATACCAAAGGCACCACACCTCCCAAGCAATCACCAAGGGAAATAGAACAAGAAAAGGATATTGCTATAATCCTTCATTCCCCTGCTTCCAGCACCATTCAAAACAAGAAAAAGCACAAGAAAGGAAGCAAACCAGTAACACTTGATGAGATAATAGACATACCCGACTGTGATCCAAGGACATTGGATCCCGAGTCATTATCAAGGTATGGAGAACTATGCAAAAGAAAATAAATACATGAAAAGCTCATAAAGGAGCACAATAATACACAAGTCCTGGAAACAACCAAGGAAATCCTATTGCAAGTAGTACTGGATGCATAGATTGATCAAACTGCACCCATAATTGATCAACTTGCAGTTCTGACCGAGGTAATCACAACACAAAATGTAGACACCGAGAAGGTCATAGAGGAATGAGCTGAAGAGAAGTACCAATACAAACTCACCGAGAAAATTAGCCAAGAAGTGGCAGAGAATAAGATGAAACTTTCTAAGCTAGTAACTACATTAGAACCAGTTATATCAAAAGTAGTTAACTTAGTTCAAAAGTTGTGCACACTAGAGAACTTCACTACCGAGCATAGTGAACAAATAGCTAAAATAGATGAAGATCTAAAAACTAGTGCACAAAGTCTATCAACTGAATAAAATGCATTCCAACTGCATTATGAGAAGATTGTAGAATCTAAACGGTTGAGACTTGAGATACAAAAGGCAAAAAAACAAATCAGAGATGAAGTAATCGAGCTACAAGCTATGTTACTACCGAATCTCACATTGTTGTTGACACACTGCATGACTTTGGAAAAGACTCTAATTGCCACCCCAGAGTTGTCAGTCACAGAGAGTATCTATGACATGCACACTAGAATTGCTTTGGAGCACATGACCCTCGAGCACCTCAAGGAAAAATGGGACAAGCTAATGGCAGCCATACAACAATCCCATTCACACATATTTGACAAGATGTAAGTACTACATCTTTGTCATTATTTTTAAAAAGGGGGAAAACATGTGTACATACATTGTATCCACAAAGGGGGAAAATGTACCAAGGAAAACATGTATATACATTACAAAGGGGAAAACATAAAAAAAAGGAAAATATGTACATACATTGTATCTATACAGGGGGAAACATTGTACTGAGGCATGCACATAGGGGGGGGTCATTGAACAGGTAAAACACTTGGTGTATATGCTACACATAATTTTTTGATACTAATGCCAAAGGGAGAGATTGATAATCCTTAAAGGATCAGAAGTTGTCATCAGTATAATAGGCAAATAGTTTTGGACCGATGGTCACATGATCGTCGAGCACTAGTCTACAAAGACTTCACTGAGCATAGTCTACAGAGACTTCACCAAGCACAGTTTACAGAGACATCACTGAGCATAGTCAACAGAGACATCACCGAACACCAGTCTACCGAGAGACAGTTTTATTCCTGAGAAAAGCGGATCTCAAACTACATGTCAGCTAAAGCACTTTAATCTTTAAAAAAACTTTATGCTTAGCTGGACATCTATTTTTTGTGGATCAAGAACAACGTAATATGTAGATGCAATTAGTTAATTGATTGTATTCATGCAAACTAGGAGATCAAGGTCAAGTTGTAAACCTTTGATTATTAGATTTTTTCAAGAAAAGCGTGAAACCTAATTAGGTCAAAACATATATATATATATATATATATATATATATATATATATAATGATCAATCAAGAAGATGATGATTGTAGCTGTAGAAGGAAATCTATGGATCAGACAGAGAGTTTCATGCAGAAGGATAGAGAAAGAATAATTGAGTTATGAAGAACTACATTCAAGGCTACTGAGCAAAACAGAGGTATTATCCATCACAATAGGCGATATACACTTGTGTGAACTTAATGGATATGTAATCAATAATTAAATATTGCAATCTATCAGGTCATCTATATTTTTGTCTACTCTGTAACAATTGTAGAAAACAGAAAAAATCCTTCAAGAAGGTGGACTTAACAATCTTAATCATAAATCTCTGAACCAAGTGTACACATACATTGTGTTGTTGAAATCTCTTAACTGAGTAGACTTAAAAAGTATAACATGTTACTCGTAATAGGGTAAGATCACCAGAAGTGATCACAACTTGTAGCCTTAACCGACACCTTCCATTCTGCAGATAGTGAAGCTTTGTGGTTTTCATCGCCACGGCAGGTTTTACCTTCTAACATGGGTTTTTTGTGTTATCAATTCTTGTGTCATGTGTAAATGAGTTTCATGAATGTTTCTATGTTTGTTTACATGCACTTACATTTAAGTTATGATATTACATGCATGAAGTAGAAAAGCTACAATGGTCGATTATGCAAGCAATGATTACTAAGGTTTAAAGTGTAAAATTTTTTAAGGGTAATGATTCACCTCTCCCCTCTCAGTACACACCCTTCCATTATTCCAACACACAAAATGTATGTTCTCAAATGTTTTCACAGGTCTTGACAAGAAAAAATTCCAAACAAGCTACCTAAGGTCAAATTTGGCTCTTAACATGGCTTTAAGAGGTAAGTTTGCTACTTAACCAGGTTTTAATGCAACTTCCGTTCAAACAAATGATGATTCTTTTATACTCCCACATGCATAAAAACATGATTTTGCACAATCCCAAAGGACTACTAGAGGAGGTGAAAATTCTCAACATCGGTTTGTCTCCCACCCTTTTGAGGATGAATGTATTTTTATTATAGTGGGTCAGATTTACCACGGCTAAGATGGTTGTCTCCCACTTGGGTCATTCCCTCTCACCATCCTTGTAAGGATGTAGTCAAGAGGCAGACCCTCTATAGCTCTAACGTGTTCATATTAAAGAAAGAAATGAATCGATAGGTAGGTTTAGGAGTTTGATTCACTCAAAGAGTGAAGAGAATATTGCTACTACTTTCTTCTCTTCCAAACATGTTTAACAAATGGTTTATTCCAACCTATTGACAAGGAGGTTTTAAAAATAGAATGTTTGGTTCATTCCTTAACCTTTCTTTTTATCCCCAAATTCAACTTGTTTGGCATTTTGATCAACTACAAGAGTTGAGAGCATAGGCCTAATGTCTCATTTGGTGAACAATAATAGGCTACTAATTAGACTAGTTTTGGAAAGTGAATGCCACAATTTAAGAAAAATGCAAGATTGTTAAGAAAAATAGCTCTTCATGTAGCTAGCAAAGGCTAGGTGCATTTATGAGTGTTTTTCTTGCTTTTTGACTCACCTAGTGGCGATCGTTCCCTCTCCTTCTCCTCCAACAAAGTTAGTCAACACAACCAACAAAGTGAAAGAAAAACAAAGAAATTGAAATGAAAAAAATTCAAGGATCCTTTCTAATTTGTAAATTCCTTAAAGATCCTAACAAATTTTCTCAATTCAATGTAGGAAACTTGATTTTATAAGCTTTCACAATTTTGACAAAATGCTCAAAAAGCTTTTCCTCTTCTCCTAGGATTTCCAAAATAAAAAAAATTATAGATTTATTTTGCATGTTTTACAAGGATTCTTACCTCTTTGTTCTCCTTGTAAACTCTCTACTCTGGTTTCTGCACCTTTGGATGCCTGCTCATCTACAAATAAAAAAATACACAATATTAATTCTTTGATTTTAATAACCTGCAAGTTGAAAAACACAGAGGACTCTACGCGTCATTTAACAGGATAATACGCGCTGCTTTACTGTTGTCTATGCGGCATTTTGTAGTACTATACATGAAATTTAACAAATTACTATGCGCTACTTAAAACATAACACACATAAAATAAAATTCAAAATGCGTTAAAACAGAGCAGTAAATGTGTAATATAAAAGATTGCATGCATTAAAGGAAAGATGACGGGTGTGATTTGACTGTGTAAAGGTGTGACTTCTCCATAAAATGTGTGACTTCAGGCTTGGTACATAGTGAAAGAAGTTAAGACAGAAAAGAGAAGTTATTTTAGGCATGGCTTTTCTATGTATATGTGTGGACATTTACCTCTCAGGTGTCGCTTTACCTGTAAACTGCAAAATACATCAATAAGAGATATAAAAACATGTAAATTATGATGAAAAAACATAAATTAGAGGCTTAAAGCCCCACGGTGGGCGCCATTTGTGTATATATAAACTAGACCTTGATGAAATTAGTTTGAAATCTATCAATTCTATGGAAAGATAATCTAAATTTAAGCAAAGAATTGACAAATTAACAAGAAGCATTCCATGGTTCTCTAACTAAGCATGCTAATGAAGCTCTTAGCCTTAATCTCCATTAGTGACAGTCCTAGAATGAGAAATGATGTTTGATATGCCTAATCTAGCTCTCAAAACTCACTATTATGCTCAAAATGCTATGATCTCAAGGTAATTTCTCTATAGTGTAGATGCAATTGCTCATGAATGTCTAGGATCCTTAATGCTCTTAAAATGCTTGGTATTTATAGGATTTCCCATGGGTAGGGGGTAGAGTTAAGTTGATCATGATTTAAGCTTGGCTGAGTTGAAGGCTTTCAAATGGTCTCAAATGGAGAGACCATTTAAATGTTGGTCTCAAAGGTTGGGACAAAGAGACAATTTGAGGGTGAGGATGTTAAAGGGTCAAATGAGTGATCAAGATTACAAAGTTTGGAGTGATCCTTGTGCTTTCAATTCTTGATTCTCGTTGGCTCTTCAAATTCTTGTCTCCTTTGTTTAAAGAAAATAGGATTTAACTAATTAAATTAGCCATGTAAGGGAATGGGTTGAATTTGATTTTTGATTTAAACTATATAACTAATTGATTAAATAAATTACATAGTTTTGAATAATCCCTTTTAGGCTTAGATTTAATTAATTGATGTCTTTGTTAATCGATCCTTTGATTTTGATTTGATTTAGTCCCATTTGATTTAATTAGCTTCTATTTGATTTGATTTGATTAATTGCTATTTGATTTGATTAGCACACCTAACCAAATTTAGTTGTCTACAGTAACAACCAGTTGTCTTTCTTGGTATGTTGAGACATGTGATTTAGTTGTGTGGTTAAATTTGTGATGTTTGATGTTGTTTTCAATCAGTGCTTGAGTATAGTAATGCATTAACATGATGGATGGTGTCACCGGTTAGTATTATAGTATTATCGTTGTTGTCGCTGACAAGTATAGTTTGAGTATTTCATTTAAATTAGGATTTGAAAGTATTTATTTTGGCTTTTATATTTTAGATGTTATTGTGAGGTTTTTTGTTTTTTTTGGTTGGTAAAAGTATATTATTTTATTCATATAAAGAGACATTACATATTTCAAGCTATTTTTAGCTTCATAGAGTAGACCCCGTTACAATTAAAATTCCTCGAAAAAAGCCCACCCATAACCCTTCAAAACATTACAACTATCGGAAATCACAATTATCAGAAAAAAAACCATGCTCGATGCAACATGTTTCAACCTTCCTTTCGCTGGTTTTTAAAAAAACTTAGCCTCCATTCATTGACATGTTCGAGATCCGCTTTAGGAGTTTCAGTCACCCATTTCTTAGTGGCATCACTGGTGGTAATATAATCGGTAAGCTTCCTTCATCTTTCATTTTCCTAGTGAAAATTTGGTGTCAAAAAACCAAAAGAAAACCAGGCCCTAGGTTCAGCCTCCTCCAGTCTTCACCACTGTGTTCTGGGTCACCATGTGCAGCCATCAACATCCTCCATAACCACCCCAAAAAACCAAAATTTATTGCCTGACTTGCATATTTAACAATTGATATTTTTCATCATCAATCTCTTTCGCCCTTGCAAAGTCCTTCCTTTCTTAGGAAAGAATACAGACACAATCGGCTCTTTGCGATTTTCCATGTAGTTTCTGATGCCCTCTTTCAATTTCGCCCATCCAATCTACTTATCCCTCAGGTAATTCCCTCTGTTTATCCATGTCGGCTAACTCAAGAAAGGAATAATGCGTTTCGTTATTCCTTCCTCTTCATCCTCATAGAATTCACTATAGTTGAAAGCCCATCCCGGACGGGGCCATTCCAGCAACTGATCAATGTTGGGAATTAGGTCAGCATCAAAAAGAGACTTCATCACCTTCTCCACCACCTTTTCATGTTTTAGAGAAAACCCTCATGAGAAATTTGAATTTGGCTTGTGGAGGATATTTGGGTGAAGATATTTTGTGAGTTTTTTCTCAATGGAATCCTTGTGTTGAATACTCCCTTTCCTTTTTTTTTTAATTGATGAAGGATTTCTCAACTTTCTCTTATTTCTTGGTTTTGGGCTTGTTAAGGTATATTCGCTGATTTTCTTCCTAAATATTTTTTGGAGTTCAATTTAATGTCTCAAAATTAGTTGGAAAAGCATTATTTGATAGATTTAATCTTATTGCAAATTCATTTGAAGAAATTTGATGAAGATTTGAATGTTTTCCTTAATTTATGAGAAAACTAGGGTTTGTTGATTTACTTTTGCTTCTGTTAGGGATTTTTCTTGTATGAATCACAATGCTTGAAATGTCTATTTGAATCCTGTGCCTTTACTTCTGATTCAGAGATAAGAAAAGCCTAATTGCTAAGGACTAGATAAGGTCCTTCTTCGTTTTTGAGTTCCACAACTACTCAGGCAGGTTTTACCTTTAATGATGGCTGTTAACACAGTAT
>MU227101.1:1005457-1042782 GCA_018584345.1 Thuja plicata
AGCTCTCTGTATCACTTAGAAAATTCAATCACTCGAGAACACTGTAACAGCTCTGAATATCACCTTTTGCTCTGAAATAATAACTTAGCTCTGAAATCACAAAATACGGTGAATAGGAATGAATGCACACTCCTCTATTTATAGCTACAAGGTTCATAGTACATGGCTCAAAGTTCAGGAACGTCAGTTCTGCCATTAAGTTTACATGTCATGAAACGTTCAAAAACCTAGCCGTAGTTTCTCGAGGTGACAGGAAATCAAATTTAAATCATGAGTATTTTGGCGCAATCACAAAAATAGTTAAGACAGCTGACATGGCACTCTGTGATTCACCTTCTGTCATACATCTCAACTACCTTTTGTACACAGTAATCAAAAACTCTTTTATCTGATTGGCCGCCGGCTTGATCTCCTCTGTCACGTCATCCACTTGGCGCCGCTTTACGGATCCTGTTATCAGGCGACCTTGCGATCTCATAAAGTCTCTTTATCGCGAGTGTTATCTCTTAACCATGGTCTAATCACCAGATAAGGTGACAATAGTAATTCCTTACCTCAGGTAACCCTAGTCTCTCCAGTGATCAGGCGACTACGTGAAAATCTTAGTCGCGCAGGGTTAACCTTAACTCAGTTTCCATCTCCAGACTACGCGACAAACCGTTACACTTAACATTTCATGGTAATCTCCAAGTCGCTGGATCCTCATTTCTTACTTCAAGACTTCACGACAACCCTTTGGTCGCTGAGTCGGGTGATCCACTTAATATAATCTTTTACTGAAAAAGTACCCTTTCTCTATTTTCAGCGACTTCGCGACATACCTTAATCGCTTAGTCGGAAGGACTTTTTCCCTGGGGCACTTTTATCACCAGACTTAGCGACCACCGTTAGATCCTTTCATTTCTCCATCGAACGGCTGTCTTTTAATCGCTTCAAAATTTCACATACCCTTAAAAAATCAAGAGACTTCGCGACTGAGGGTAATATGACTTAAGTCTCCATATCGCTTGATCCCTTTCTTTCATCAAGCGATCACACAACAACCACTATCATTCTGACAGATGTCATCTTTTACTTCATCCACTTTATGCATTCTGGAAGTCTGACTCCTCACTCCTGTTCTGGCAACATCTCGACTGAGGAAAATCACTTAACCTGAAACTGTTAGTCGCTGGGTCGTGACTATTATGTCTTAACTGTCAAATATCATGAGAACACGTGACTGAAGAGAAACCTTAACTGTTTGAATGTCCTGATCAAGCGACCATGCGACATGAAGGAGGCGCAAGGTCGGGAGACATTTTGTTGACCTGTTGACTCTTCTCACGATCACCCGACTGAGGTGGGTCCTGTCCCACTTTAAAGCTTATAACATTATTATTAAG
This sequence comes from Thuja plicata, assembly GCA_018584345.1. Classification (NCBI taxonomy): domain Eukaryota; kingdom Viridiplantae; phylum Streptophyta; class Pinopsida; order Cupressales; family Cupressaceae; genus Thuja; species Thuja plicata. The sequence goes on from MU227101.1 coordinate 1,006,843, forward strand.
CGACAACCCGACCAAAGGAAAATCGCTAAGTCTCGAGACACTTAGAGAATATTCTGTTTCTTCACGAGACTAAGCGACACAAGGTAAAAGCTAAGTCGGGAGACGTTTTGGCATATTCGTTCTGGGTCATGCGATCAAGCGACTCAACTTAAACTTTTTATATAGCACATGTCTTTAGTGACTGAAAAAGGTAACGAGGAAATAGAAGACATGGCTAAGGGTTTCAAAAATACATCGTTTATTACTTGGCCTTAGGGTTTTTTCAGGTTTTTTCAGGATTTTGGCAAGGAATTAGCATGAAAACCTGAAAATTTTCAGAGGGAAGAGCAAGGAACAGGGCAAAACAGCAAAAACACGAAATACAACCAACAGCTTCCAGAATTCATTTGAATAAATGAATGGATGAAGTGATTGAATTTTTGGATTGCGAATTAATTGGGGATCAATGGATTCACACAAATTTTCTATTGGTTGAGTTTGAAATTTTGGTGATTTTTGGCTTATTGGCTTGTATGCACCCAGATTTGAGCAAATTCCAACTTAGAATGAATTTGGATGGGAATTAGAACATGGATTTATGTTTTTATTTATTCTATTTATAATTTTTTTATGATCTTGTAATGGATTAACTTGAGGATTTCATTTTGATGAGTTTGGGTTTATGATGTTTCCCACTTTATGGTTTGTATGCAATTGGGTTCGGGTATTTCGCCAGTGTCTTGGAATGAGTTTGATTTGGAATTTGGTTTGGTAAATATTGGTATTTTTCCCTTGTGTGATTGCATGCTAAAGTGACAAGAGATTGGTATGTCTCAAGGAATCTTATTGTCTTTTTTTTTTATATAGATTCAATGGAGCTCATACTAGAAGTGATTCCAAAAAGTGTATCACATGTTGAAAGATCAATTAAATGTTATGTTAGTATGGATATTGAGTAGATTATGTTCTTGTGCTTTATTCTTTAGATGTGTATGAATTTATTGGGGATGGATTTTGAGTCAAGATTGGAGAGTGGATTGTGTTATTTGGAAATCATATATATGTTTATGGATTTCTTGGCTCAGCCAAAGCCCTTCTTTGGCTTATGTGTTACCACTCCTATAATCGGTCTCTCTCCATCCATACCCCAAGAAGGTGTAATAATGATTCTATGGTTATGTATGGATTCTTGGTGCCTTATTGTGGTGCCATGTTGTTCTTATTTTGAATGGTTTCCATGTTGTATGTATGTCATGATCTTGGGTGATGTGTGTCGTTACCCTTCTTTCTTAAGATGTGATCTTGGTCCCTTATGTTGTGATTTTCCTATGTTTGTATTTGTATTTGTATTGGTTCCTTTTGTTCTTGTTAGTAGCCTTTTCATGATTGGTTGTGTGTTGCTTAGGCCATATGGCTATCTTTGTGAGCATGGTGGGCAGAGCCTGAGGGTACCTCAAGGTTGGGTGACATGACCAATCACCCTTGGGGACTAGTGTACAGGTGTCGAGAGACCCAGATTCATAATATAACCCCTTCATGATCTTATGCCACTATTTTGATGTATTCATGTACTTTTGATGCAATCTTAATGTATTTATACATCTTGTAATGGTCTTGCATTGCCTTGTAAAGCATAAAATATGTATTCATGATATAGTTGTAAATGAGAGTTTTGTAGTTTGTAATAACATTAATTATTAAATTCATGATAGGTTAGATTAAATATATCACATGGTTTACTAATTGGCTTAATTTCATGCTTATAAACCTTGTTTTAGAGGCTAAGAAGCTAGATCGGTGTTTGTGCCTGCACACTAGCATTTTCGCCTCTCTGGAATAAGATCGTCTAGTCACAAAAAAATTCTAACTTTATATCATCATATAAGCTAATTAACATCTATGTGTGCTTAATTGGCATCTCTACCTAGTGTTAAAATAAGCTAGTTTTGAGATAATGTGGCTCCTTGTAGGTTGTTCCAAGCCCATCTCATTACATTTCTAGGTTGAGAACATTATGTATAAACTTATATCTTAAGAATAACATTGTGTTTTAAATATATTTGAAATATTTCATTATATTATCAAGATGTTGTAACTAGTAAGTCATGAAACCCTTGGAGGGTCGGTAGTTTACCGCCTATGTTTATCTTATTAAAATTCATGATTGCCTATGTGTTACGTATGAAAATGTTATGTTATGTATGCTATGAGTTATTAATTTTTTTGTTGTCTTTGATACATATGTTTTTACATCTCATTCTGAGGGTTCCTTGGTGAGGCATTACACCTTTTGACAACCTTCTCATATGATGGCTTAATATTAGCTTGATATCTTGCAACCAAACATATTGCATGCATTATATCAAGTCCAAAAGAAGACAAATATAACAATCCTCCGATCATAAACCTATAAAGAGTCTGATCCAATAGAAGAGACTCATCACTTTGCTCAAACTAAAACCAATAGTCATATGAGTACCCATTGCCTTGAATCCTTCGTACCAAACCTTTTCAAATTTTTTTTTCTATTAAAGATATATGATTATTAATTCATAGAAAGCGAGTACAATCAGGTGTCTAGCTCTAACTGATTACCAAAAATAGAGCTAAACATATATGTTCAAAAGTTCAAAAACTAGTCCTACATACACACCTAGCTACACTTGACTCATATATCTGACATAACACCATAGCTACAAAAGATACTAATTAAGCTGATTTATACATAAAAAAGACTGAGAAAAAGTCTATAAATTTTTAGAAATAGTCTATAAAGTAGCATCATATGAAGTCTTCATCACTGAAGGGAACCCAAGTCACCCAGCTTTGTAGACCTTCCATCCACTAGAGTACTTCATCCTTCCTGATATGTTTCTCATATGGGTGGGCTAGGGGTACTGCTACTAGAATTGTTGGGCCTAGAATGGTTGTGAGTGGTATGACATTAATCATTGGTCTTTCTTCATTTTTGAGGGCTCCAACTTCTGCCATAAAGTTGTGGAGGGAAGCTCTAAAGGGGGCCAGCTCCTATGTCTCTTTTGTCCAGGTGTAACCACGGGACACCTCCCAGGATCCCAATCTGACCATACCATTTTTGAACAAATCGTCCAACTTTTGTCTTTTGATCTTTATCACCACTGTTACCTGCACAACAATATGATGATATATGAGTCTCTTGAGAGACTCAGTAAGGCTTCTGCAGTAACCACCAAAAACAATATCATTCCTCTTTTTCCATATGTTCCACATAATCAAAGTAGAAATAAGTGCAAAAAAGCTATTAAAAGGCTGCTTCAAACCATTAATTTTACCAGAAATGATATCTACAACTGAGATTGCATAAATCTAGGAGAAACCAAAGAGCTTCCAAATCTCAATGGAAATGGGATAGTTGAAGAAAACATGACACACAGACTCATGGAGGGGGTAGAAAGGACAGACACTAGGGTCACCATTAGGGAGTCTAAATGGAAACCCGTGCAAGAGAAGACACCACATAAAATATTTGATTTTGGGTTCACAAAGGGAAGTCTAGAGATTGCAGAATATTTTAGTCCACTTATCTGGCTCAAGTTCAAGGTTCCAACAAGAGTTAAGATGGGGGAAGATGGAGTCCTGGGTGAGGAGATCATAGAATTTCTTGGATCTTGAATTCATGATTAAGGTACCATCTGTCCATCTATACTGAAGGTGGCAGTCACTATCTATATACATCTATTTATGCAGGAATAGGTCAGCACAAGATTCCTTCAAAATAGAGTAGGTCCTAAAGTGTGAGTCTAGCAGATCAAATTTATGCTTAATTACCTCCTAGTCCATGAGATTTTCATCCTAAATTATGTCTGCAAGGAATGAGATACCTTTACCACTCCATTTCCTGGCAGAACATCCCTACAATAGTGCCAGGGGTTTGTCTCTGATCTGTAAATTCCACCAGATGGATGTGTTACCATATATTTTTCCCTGACTGTGGAACATTCTATTGTCTTTAACAAGGTGCCTGATAGAGTTCCAGGCTTTCCATATTGATTTAAAGATAACCAAACCTTGTATATTGAATTCTATATCCCCTGTTAATATGTCATTCATTGTGAGATTTCTCCAAAGTCTGCATTTCTTGGGGTGACCCTAGCTATATTATTTCTAATAAGGGATTTCCAAGGCTCATCGCCCTGCAATGCTTTAGTGATCCATTTGATTTCCAAGGCTATGCCTTGAATTCTTAGGTCCTTGAGCCCCAAACCACCCTGTTTCCTACCTTTGGTGCACCACTCCTACTTTACTGCATGCCCTACTTTTTTACCTTTGCCATCCGACCATAGGTAATCTCTGATGATCTTCTGAATAAGGTTGAATTGATACTGATAGAAGAGCCATGTTGATGAGAAGTAAATAGTGTAAGAAGACATCACCTTCTGACATACTTGAATTCTGCCTGCCATAGATAGGTATTGGTTGTCCCACTTAGTAATTTTATTTTCCACTTTACTCTTGACCCATTTCCACATGGCCTTAAGGTTGGGGTTAATGGAGAAGGGGATTCCAAGGTACTTGACCTAGTAGTTAGGTCCTTCCCATTTGAGGTTCCATCTAGATATCCAGCTAGGGGGTTCTTCTGACCAACCCAAAAATAAGGACTTATCCATTGAAATTTTACTGCCTAAAGCAGAGAAAAATAGTTTAATTTTACTCATGAAAAAGGAGAGGTTACCTTCCTCCAGATTAAGAAATAGGACTATGTCATCTAAAAACTATATATTAGACATCTCTTTACCTTCTGGAAGTTGTATTCCCCTGACTCTAGGAATAATAGAGTTATTTTCAATAAGGTGACCTACTACTTTAGCAACTATAACAAATAGTGTAGGGGCCAATGGGCACCCTTGTCTTATGGAACTAGTCAACTCCAAACTCTCTGATCTACTGCCATTAATCTCCACCTGTGAAAGAGCACCATACAATAAGGGTTGAACCATATTAATAAATCCATTGGGAATGCCCAGAGAGTTCATCGACATGAAAATAAAGCCCCATTCTATCCTATCATATGCTTTCTCATAGTCCAGTAGTAGCATACATGTCTATTGCTTAGTTTCTCTAGCCCATTCCATGGCTTCCTAGCAAGTTACCACATTTTCCAGAATATACCTTCCTTTCACAAATCTAGTTTGGCTATAATCAATGATTTTGGGAAGCACATTTTGATTCTGGTAGCCAGTACTCTGGCTAAGATTTTGTATGAAGAGTTGAGAAGAGTGATAGGTCTCCAGTTTTTTATCAGAGACTTATCACCTTCGGGGATAAGCTTAATCAGTCCACTGTTGACAGCTTTCCCCAAGGAACCATGTTCAAAGGCTTCATTGTAAACTTCCAAAAGGTCTTGGCCTATCCATTCAATATTTTTCTTGTAGAATTTTATACGTAGGCCATCTGGCCTAGGGGCCTTATCTAGAGCCATCTGAGTAATTGCATCATTTATCTCTTCGATTTAAATAGGTAGGCTGAGTGAGGTAGAGTCTTCCTTATTGACTTTTTTCGGGATTGTATTGCTGATTTTAGTTCTGGCTTCCATCATCTCTGCACCCTTATCCTCTGAAGTGAATAGTGAGTGGTAGAAATCTTTGAAGGTAAGGAGTATCTAATCTTGGTCAATGATTTTGTTTCCTTCAATCCAAATTTCCTCTATCCCGCCTTTAGCTTCTTTCTATTTTAGGAGGTTGAAGAAGAACTTGGAGCCTCTGTCTACATGCTCCATCTAGTTGGTTCTAGACCTGGTCTTAATACCCTCGAGTTTAATGTTTTGGATTCTTCTGAGCTCATCCTTGGTGTTGGACATTTATAGGTTGATCTCTACTAAGGAAGGATCATTTTGTGGGTCTAGTTCTACCTTAGAAATTTCATCCTGTAGTATACCTTCAGCCCATCTGGCATCTCGAGCTCTCTTTCCTCCAGCAGTTTGGAAGAGGGCTCTCCAACTGGCAATGTTTTGTGCCCACTTGTCTCTAGCACTAGAGTGTTTGGCAACTGATCCATTGAACCATCTAATCAATAGGACAACATTTCCAATGCCCGGTTCCCCCAAAAGAGAGGTGTTGAGGTAGAAGGAGTCATTCCTAAGGTTCCTCTTAGGGGTGTGTCTAGAGGATAAGAATCTGGCACTGATTGGATGGTGGTCAGAGAGAGTATAGGGGATGACTCTGACAGCCCTGCCCATCTCATCTTTCTGACACTTAAATGAGTCTTGATTAAAGTAAAACTGATCCAATCTAGAGTAAATTCTTTTATTCCCCCATTGGAAGTTGCACCAGGTGTACCATGTGTCTTTGTGGTCATCTTTACAACCATTAAGGGGATCATTGAGCTTATGTTTACTAAGGAACTTGTTCCAAAAGTATTGCTCACAACCTTTCCATTCCAGTTTATTTCCTCCCATGAGAATTGAATACCATGTTGAAGTCCCCCCCCCCACAATCCAAGGGATATCTTCTAGTAGAGTTAGCCACTTCCATAGTTTATGAACCTCTCCGTATAGTCATTTGGGGCATATACAAAGCATATGCCAAACTTTTTGTTGTGATCTTCTAGTACAATCCAGACTGCCATGTTACAAGGAGAAATGCCCCAGTTTATCACTAGCTTGGCCCATAGGGGGCTAAGGAGGATGGAAATGCCACCTTTCCCCCAACTGTGAGAAGTGGAAAATGCAGTAGCTTCTCTCCAAATGCATTTGAGAGAGATGTCTAGGTAGAACTTATTGGCTTTGACCTCTTGGATCATCAAGCAGTCAAATTCCTTATTGGCTCTTCTAAATCTTTGGACTATGTATTATCTGTCTAAAGATTCCAATCCTCTGACATTCCATGAAGCAATTTTGAAGTCAATACAACTCATGTGGGGGGTTTAGCATTACTCCTAAATCTTGAGAAGAATTTAGGGATTTCATTACTATGTGCATTTCTATGTTCTTTCTTGTTGCTAGAGCCTAGTGGCCTTCCTCTTTTTTTTTTAACCTTTCTTAATCTCAGAATTGTCCCCATCCACCATTGCGAAATCATCTTTAGTAAGGGGGTTGGTGACTCTAGGAATCCTTTTAATCTTATTATACTTGAGGACTTCTTCCCAAGGGCTCTCTACAAACAATACTATAGCCCAGTTGTGATTAATGCCATGCCCACTAGAGAGTTCTTTAAGGGAAGGGCCATGAGTGTGGTTTCGAAAGTTAGAGTCTCCCCTCATACTGACACCATCCAACATGGTAGGGGTAGCAGGGGGAGCATGATCAGATGGTTCAGTGAAGGGTAAGGTAAGGGGGGGTCAGGAGGATTGGCAGGGATGCCAAGTAGGTCATAGTCATGGAGAGAGCTCTTATTAGAGGGGTCAATATCAGTAGTTACCATACACTCCTCTATTATATCCATTTCATCTTGGAACCTCTCACTGGCCCTCGACTTACCTTCATCTGCTGACCTCTTATCATTTCTCCCCATGCTATCCCTATCACTTTAGGTGGGGTCACCAAGAGCGGGGAGGGGGGAATCCACAAATTTTTCATTTACATTACCTCTTCTCCTCTTGAGATGACCATCTATTTTTTTGATTTTGTCCAAGGTCAATTGCTGTGCATTCTTTGATCACCTTTTGTTTTTGTTTTTGGGGGTATAAGGGATCCTATCCTCGTGTCTAGTGCCTACTGAAGAATCCAGCGGGGTGAGGCCAGTTTTGACCAGGCCCAGGGAAATTGATAAGGCTTTGAGGGAGGCAGCCCCGTGATTGGGAAATTCAAAGGGTTTAGGGTTAGGTTCAGTGATGGAGGAAGACGGGGGATAAATATCATGGGAAGGAGTGGGAATAAAGGGATTGATGTTAGGATTAGCATGTTTAGGCAAACTAGAATCAACTCTACTGGGATGGCAAAGCTTAGTTTTGGAGGCTAAGAGCGGGAAATTCCTTCTTATGTGGTTGTATTTCTTGCATAGGAAGCATGAGTTCATACCAACTAGGTACTCCAGAGGGCAAGAGAAATGCTCTCCTTCTAAATAAAAAACTAGGGTTTTAGGAATGTCAAAACTTGGTTTGAGGGAGATCAAGATCATTGCATCCATACGAGGGAGGAGCACATTCGATTGATTGATGCAGATTACTCTTCCAAGGGTTTTGAGAGCTTCTGGGAGAAGGTTCCAAAGAAATGGGGGAATTTTCTTGATGGTAATCCATCGCAAGCATGAGAGGGCCATAATTTCATCAAATTTTGTAGACCCCGACCAACCTAGGGCACAAAAATTACATGCCCTAATAGTCCAGAACTGTCTATCGACAACAGTTCTTTGGCTAGCAGGTTCATTAAATGTAATAATGAAAAGAATTTTTTGAATCATCCTACAGAGTGAGAATTTAAGCCCTAGTTTAGAACTCCACACATTATGCAACCATTTGTTCATATAAACATGGGAAGGTAACTTAATAATGTTTTGCGTAGCCAAGAAAACAACAGTTTCACATAACTTACTTATTTATGCTTTAATTACATCTACCGTACTAGGGTTGGGAGAAACGATAAGTAGTTTGGGGTTAGAAGCCTTACCTCCTGGTCCATGTCCATATGCTTCTCCTGTTCTGGATGCTTGGTGTGGCCCGAGGAACTTCACGCCATGCTTGAGAGTCTCGGTGCCTACCAAAGCCTGTCTAAATGATCTGGGTGTTTGCACAGAGGGTGCAGGAGAGGGAGTAATGTCTGGGGTCTTATGAACAATGTCTCCAGAAGTGAAAATGGTGCCATTTGATGAGGAGGCCATACTTAATAGAGCAAAGTTGGTGCATTAAAGACCCTCTGTGTACGAAGGGCTGAATGGGTGCCACACACACACAAAGTTGCAGAGTTGCAGAGCCCATTTGCCTTCACCAACCCTCTTTTCTATATTTTAAAAATACCTCTTTTTCAAGATATCCTTGACATAAATTGAGAAATAAAGATACCATTACTCATCTGAACAACTTGAAGCCCAAGGAAGAAGGATAACTCACCAATTATTATAGTTCAATTATTTTATAATAATATTTTTAGTTATTCTAATAAAATAATACCAAACTGATTATTTAAGAAACTACATTTATTCTTATGCCGAAGATGTATTACATTCCCAAAATAGATGCGAAAACGTCTATTAATGAAAAATAGAAGCATTTTAATTTGACATGTTTGTGACACTTAAATGCATGGTAAAAAAAGTCATTTTTATTATTACTTTAATGACAAGATTTGTAATACACTCACAAAATAGATGCAAAAACCTCTATCAATAAAAACTAGAAGCATTTTCAGATGATATTATATACAAACTTGAAATGTATTTGCATGCTTTATATTAATAAAAATATTACTATTACCGACTAAAAAAAACTAGAAGCATTTAATTTGACATGTTTGTGACACTTAAATACATGCTAAAAAAAGTCATTTTATCATATATTTTTTTAGTTTATATTATTTTTATTACAAGATTAGTAAATTAATTTTCTTCATAAATATATATATATATAATATGTGACTTTAATAGCGCATAGTAAGGTTAAGCTTGAAAATAATTCAAACTGATTTCTATCGTCCATGGTCTTGAATGAACAATAGAAACAAAAGCCAAAGATATTCTATAAGGCTCACTTTATTGTCGTCATAGTGGAGCACTTGGAAAAATCCTCAACGTGCATGTTTGAGTTTCTCTGTTCAACTTATTCTGCTTTGTACAGGCATAATATGTGCACAACAAATATAATGTTGGCATACCCTAGCATCAAACCATGTCCATTTTCTTACATTTTGCAATAAATTTAGGAGATACAATTATTTTTGGACTAAAAGGTTTATGAGAAGATATATATTTTGATTTTTTGTTATATATATAGAACAACAATAGTCCTTCCAATGTCCTATTCTGCAAAATCTCACTCTACTTTTGAGTAAATTGACAATAAGGGCTTTTACAAAACTAAAATTGATCCTACGAAAAGTGGTCTCTTGGGCAAGGTTGCATCGAATAATGATTCCGCATTAGGAAAACATTACTTTTTGAACTTAGACATTAGCTTTGTGGATGACCTTTTTTCATTGAGACCTTCTTTTATGTGCCATGATTGAACTACAAAGGCCCATGGGATTTCAAATCTTCCTCTCTGGGAGTCACCCATCTAAGCAAGAGTTTGAAAAATTATGGCTTTGAATTCCAGGTGATTGGACAATTCAAATCAACGCAAGGTTAAGGAATCTACAATAGTTAGAATTAATGGTTGTGTTTCTTAGAGCCCCCTTTTATTTTTTCCCATTCAACATCTACCCCAAAGATTTGTTTGGATATTTTTTGCCTATGATAGAGAAGACTATTTATAAGATCATGCCCTTATATGTAGATTTATGAAGGTATGACCAAAATCATGTGATCTCCATTCTTGGATAAGTTTGAATTGGAAAGAATATTTGAATGCATAAATCAATTTTTATCCAATACAAAGGGGTTTTTTATCCTAGAATTCGAACCTATGGTAGATAAAGAATTGGTGCTCAATACTGGGTTGTTAGTAATCCAAGGAGATTTCTTATGCATAAAACCTTGGTTTCCTTTGTTTGATCTGTGAAAAGAAGCATTTTCTTAATCTTTTTGTGGGTACGCTTACCTCACCTTCCCCCGCAATTTTGAGAAATTTCTTGTCTAAAGGCAATTGGCAATGACCTCGATAAATATCACAACATTTCAAAGCAAACAATTAACTATGAAAATTTAACTTTTGTTTAATTTTGTATTGAAATAGATGTCTCAAAAAGTCTTATAACGAAATTTTTTCTCAAAGTAGGAAATAGGCATTGGTGCTAGCCAGTAGATTACAAAAAATTGCTTTTAGTTGCAAGAAATGTTTTACAACATATCATGTCACTACTTTATGTGGATGGAGACATACAAATATTGAAAGTACTTATGCTGACCCTAATAGTAGACCTTGTTGGTGGGATGGAGTTTGTACAATATAAAATGGTGAGAAATACTAGGATGAAGATCACTCACTAAATCATATTATGCATTGGAATACAAAACCACCCTTAAACAAATCTGATTAGTACAACCTAAAAAGGATGAAGGGGTGCTAATGCAAGATCTAGGTAAAAGGGGGATTTGAGTAATGCGTATTGAACAAAGTGTGATTATGATATGTAAATGTATGAAAGAGACTTATGCTATGACAAAGGCAATGATTGCTAGCAAGATATGATATAAGACTTGATGCATAAAATTGAATGCAATATGAAAAGAAGAAGAATGATCTCACCTTGAAAGCTAGGAGAGGAGAAACAAACTTTAAATCTAGAAATGACTGTCGTAAACCTGTCAAAATCGGGAACCATTCTAGATCTAGAACCCTGATGCCTGTATCTTCTGACTGTGAAATTTATAGATCCTCAGGAGAATGCTGACTCAATTCGGCCTTGTCCAATAAATTTGGCCTTATCCTAGACACTCAAAATCTGACAAATTCTGTAGAGGATCAACCACTAGTTCTGTAACTCTGAAAATCTAGATCCGAGACTGCGCCACATGTTCCTACACACAAGGAAGAAGGGGGAATTTTTGTGGGAAGGGGATTTCCTTTTTCAAGCCCATGTATAGGAATTAACATTGAAATGAAATTGAAGTTGCATTAGGAAATATAATCTAGATCTGAAACACAAATCACCTTATACCTCAATGATGCAATGCCTCTTTGGAGATGATCACAATTGTTGATGCAATATCTTGGACTCCATAAAAAACCAATAGGAAAACATGAAACCAAACCCTCGAATGAGGAATGTTGTAGTTTTCCACAATATCGGGTTGAGGAAGAAAGAAAAGAAGAAAAAGACTTGATGGATGATTGTAAATCCCCTCCCTTGATTTCAAACTCCTTTGATTGACCTCCAATGGGGGAAAGAAGCTACATTCATGGAAGGAAATTACTTGAATGCATGATGGAAATGAAGACTTGAAATGCTTGATGGCTTCCTTTCACTTGAATGCTTGATGGGCTTGAAAACTTGATAATGGATGCCTTCACTAATGATGCTTTCCTGAACTTGGATATCTTGAATGCACAATAGCTTACTTGCATGAATATGTGTCTTTAATTATAGGTATATAATAGATGTGAAAATGAGAGGGATAGGTCTCCTTTTATACATATTTCGAGGCCCAAATTTTGCAAGGCTAACCCCGATTAAGCACCTAGGAGATATAACCCTGCATCGGACCTAAAGCCCACTAAAAGGTAGTTCCCTAGAACAAGGCCGACCTAAGTCAGCCCTGTCTAGGTATACTTTTTTAAAGTTATCCCGGGACCAAGGGGTCTATGTTAAGAGGGAGATTTGAAAGCCTTACTTTGTCAAGAAATTAGGGCAACTCTCAAGATGTAAAATGCATGTAAAAGGACCTAGATAGAAGATGAATTATGTGATTGGATGGAAAATTGGAAATCATATATAGAAGTTAGAGCCATCCTTGATTTTTGAACAAATAATATTGATTTGAAGGATGCAAAAGGGCTAGAAGGACGTGAAATCAATGTGGGAACCCATAAATGCTAAAATGGGGCAAAAAATGAGCACCTAATAAGGGTGCTCACTTTTTAGGATAGTATAGGGTCGAATCCTGCCACTATGTTATCTCTCCTTCTGAGAAGAATGTTGTTGCCTCCTCTTTCACACTTTTGAGAATTTATCTAGCTTCATGTCCCTCCCTCTCTAGTAGATGCACATGATAACTCTCACTAGGAAGTGCTTGATAAGAAGCCTAAACACGCTTTCTTGGGGACTTGTTCAGTCCCTTTGGAGAAATCAATTTTGCATCACATTAACACTGATTTTTTTTATCTATATCATTGGTTATTCTAGTAGCTAGTGATAATAGGAAAACTTTGAATGAGGGAAGTAACAATGAATTGCATCCCCCCTGAAATTGGACACACGAATGGACTGAGGTGAAGAAGAAGAAAATTCCATCCTCAAAACAAAAGCATATGACAACATTAAGATCCTCTAAGAAAGTAGAAAATTTGGATATGTAATATGAAGGCACAACTATTTTGAGGTTGATGCGAGACTTGTTTTTGATTCTTTGAAATTTAATAAATGGGAGTTGCACCCTTTGGTTGTTCTTACCAAAAATAAAATAATATTGGAAGTGTAAAATCCACCTTTTTCTAAAGATAAGGGTAAGAACAAATATAAAATAAAAATACAATGAATGCTTGATGGCTTCCTTTCACTTGAATGCTTGATGGGCTTGAAAACTTGATAATGGATGCCTTCACTAATGATGCTTGCCTGAACTTGGATATCTTGAATGCACAATAGCTTACTTGCATGAATATGTGTCTTGAATTATAGGTATATAATAGATGGAAAATGAGAGGGATAGGTCTCCTTTTATACATATTTCAAGGCCCAAATTTTGCAAGGCTGACCCCGATTAAGCACCTAGGAGATATAACCCCGCATCGGGCCTGAAGCCCACTAAAAGGTAGTTCCCTAAAACAAGGCCGACCTAAGTCAGCCCTGTCTAGGTGTACCTTTTTAAAGTTATTGCGGGACCAAGGGGTCTATGTTAAGAGGGAGATTTGAAAGCCTTACTTTGTCAGGAAATTAGGGCAACTCTCAAGATGTAAAATGCACGTAAAAGGACCTAGATGGAAGATGAATTATGTGATTGGATGGAAAATTGGAAATCATATATAGAAGTTAGAGCCATCCTTGAGTTTTGAACAAATAATATTGATTTGAAGGATGCAAAAGGGCTAGAAGGACATGAAATCAATGTGGGAACCCATATATGCTAAAATGGGGCAAAAAATGAGCACCTAATAAGGGTGCTTACTTTTTAGGATAGTATAGGGTCGAATCCTGCCACTATGTTATCTCTCCTTCTGAGAAGAATGTTGTTGCCTCCTCTTTCACAATTTTGAGAATTCATCTAGCTTTGTGTCCCTCCCTCTCTAGTAGACGCACATGATAACTCTCACTAGGAAGTGCTTGATAAGAAGCCTAAACACGTTTTCTTGGGGACTTGTTCAGTCCCTTTGGAGAAATCAATTTTGCATCACATGAACACTGATTTTTTTTTATCTATATCATTGGTTATTCTAGTAGCGAGTGATAATAGGAAAACTTTGAATGAGGGAAGTAACAATGAATTGCATCCCCCCTGAAATTGGACACATGAATGGACTGAGGTGAAGAAGAAGAAAATGCCATCCTCAAAACAAAAGCATATGACAACCTTAAGATCCTCTAAGAAAGTAGAAAATCTGGATATGTAATATGAAGGCACAACAACTATTTTGAGGTTGATGCGAGACTTATTTTTGATTCTTTGAAATTTAATAAATGGGAGCTGCACCCTTTGGTTGTGCTTACCAAAAATAAAATAGTATTGGAAGTGTAAAATCCACCTTTTTCTAAAGATAAGGGTAAGAACAAATATAAAATAAAAATACAATGATAAAACAATAATAATTAAATTTTAATATATTTTTTTTTTTATTTGGTCAAGAGTTTAATAGAAATATAGAATTATAAAAATATATAATAATTTGATACTAAAAGCATTTTTTATTCACAAATTTTTATTTTTTAAAATTATTCTACTCTATTTCATTTGACATGTTTGTAATACTTCATTTTTTTAAAAAATTATATTATTTTCATTACAATATTAGTACATTAATATTCTTAAATATATGTAAAAATTAAAAAAAAAAAACATTTCTAATTTTTTAAATGTACAATATATAAATTTATAATATAATGCAATAATAGTATAATCATAGATTAGAAATAATATTATTAGTTATAATATAAGATCGACTTTTTTAAAATATGACAAGAATAAGAACAAATATAAAATAAAAATACAATGATATGATATAATAATAATAATGATGCTGATGATGTAGTCTTGAAATATATTTGCATTTTATAATGAATTTAATAGAAATATAAAAATCTAATACTATTAATATATTAAAATATAATAATAAAATTATATCTTAATAATAATAATTTAATATTAGCTATAATATATCATAGAAAAACATATTACATAATTAATAATTTGTAATAAATATTAATATTAATATATTAATTAAGTTATATAATTATAAAATGTATGTTTAACTTAATTTAATTTAAAATATATTTTAAAATTATAATCTAATTTAAAAATTACCTTATTAATAAAATTTGTATAATAGTTAATAAAATAAAAACAACAAAAATTACTTCAATTTATTATTTAGAATTATTCTAAAATTATAATACAAATAAAAAATAATAAAACATTTAAAATTAAACACTTTTAAACTTTCTTTTTTCTCTATATTGTAGAAAGATATGAACTCAATACTTTTTCAATCTAAATAGAACAAAAGAACCTTTATTTGGTGTGTTATCAAACTACCATTATAACTTCAATTTAATAATTTCACCTTCCCAATGAAGGCAAAAACTTTTAAACTAATCATATATTACATAAATAATTTGTACAATAAATTTATGATGTCAAAAAATAGTTGTGAGAATCAATTTGTTAATAACTAATTAAGATTTTAGTGAATCCAATACTATTGCCTACTACAAATAACTTTTGCTTTTTATTTTCATTTTGTTTGTATACAAATTAATTTACTTTTGCACTTTGCACTTTTTCATAAATAAAATTATATTTTAGTAATTTTTATCTAATTTTTTTTGTACTATGAAAATATATTATCTAACTAGTCATTAATATGATTTATTCATACGCTCTCATGTTAAGTTTGCTTTAAGAAAGGAATGTGATAAAGTAGGATACATATGATAGATAATTATATTAATTATTTTAGCTCCAAGAAAAAATTACTAATAATTAAAAAAATATTATTTTAATTATTATAACTAATAGAAAAATAGACAAATTAGGGGTAAATTAATCAAATATAAAGAATACAAAATTTAGGTGTGTACACAATTTATTAAGACAATTTTTTTCTAAATAATATTATTTTAGAATAAATATAATAGTAGTGTATTTATATATAATAAAGAGGATTAAATAAAAAAATTTAATTATCTTATAATTGTTATACATATATTATATAATTTATTTATGTTCTACAATTCAGATTGAAGGTTTAAAAAACAAAATTACAATCTAAAAATAGAATATAGTTATATTTTTATGATTAAAAACATTGCTAAAACAAGCTTAACAACTGAATTTTCTAAATAAAACACCATACGGTTAGAAATTAACCAATGAAATACATAAAATTAATTTTCTAAATATGTTTTATTATAAATAAAAAAATCTAATAACAATAGATATGTTATACTATAAAACTTCATAGATTTTATAAAAATAGATATATTAATCATTTCACAATAATTATATGACCTTAAAACTATTTTTTTCTATTTATATATCTTTTTATTATTAATAGTTAAACTTTTGTTCATAATATATTATGTTGTTTAAATCTTAATAATCATTTTTTTTTTTAAGACCATCATACTATTAACCCTCCCTCCACTATAAATTAGTATTAGTATTTTGTTTTCTAAATATATAACTTATTATTGTTAATGTTAAACTTTTGTAACCATATATTTTTAAAATCTTAATACTAATTATTTATTTTTAATTTTTAAGACCATCACACTATTAACTCTCTCTCTCTCTAAGCAATTTGTTAAAAACATCATGCATCTCAACTTAACAATGTGTTTTAAAAAACTAAAACAAGTTACTAATTTGAAAAAAAAAAAAGTTAAAAAGACAAGTGTAAGATTAGGTGCAAAAACGCCCAAAAAACAGAAAGGAAAAACGAATCGAGTGCAGGCGTTGTTAAACATAAAAGACGAAGGGCTGTCGTCTTGAATTCCTTCCAATTTTCCTCTTCAGTCACCTCTCCTTCATTAAATCTTATTCAAGGAAGGAGGAAGGGAAAGAAGAACCAGCCAATGCAATCGGATAACGATAATTATTAAAAAAACACCAACAAAATCCAATCTTCCGAGCGGATTCATTCACTTTTTCCTCACATAGGGTTTAGAAATCTGTCAGAGGGCCATTAATTTTATTGCATCATCATCGTCATAGAGAGAGAGAGAGAGCCCATTTTTTACAGGGTTTCTCTTGGTCCCCGGAGTCGACCCCTCGACCTTGTTGCAACGGTTAGGGTTTTCAAAGATTTCAGCCCCTTGGGTTACGAGAAAGCCTCGTGAAGGAATCTGCATTAGGCTTGCAATGACGAGGAGTTCGCGGCATAAGCACAGGCAACACCACAGGCGCAGGGATTCGGCGGATTATTATTATTCTACGGATTCTGACAATGATGGCAGCCAAAGCCAAAGCCAAAGCCACAGCCACAGCCACGGGTGTGCTAAGGGTGGGAAGGGAAGGCAACAGGATACGGTAAAATTGAAGTCGCCCAAGCAACAGGGGAATAAGGAGAAATCGAATCGCGGGTCTGTGGTTTCCGTGACTGATGAGCGCTGGGAAGGGGGTGGTGAGAATGCTCTTTCGCTGCTGGCGTATCTGGAAAAGGATTCCAAGGCCGATTCTGACAGCTCTTGCAGGGAAGACAATCACAAGACCCGCAGGCATAAATCTAAGCAGGTCGGTGCGCCCAATGGGGTTGCAGAAATTAGGGTTAGTCATAGAAAAAGGGAAACTTTGGATAAGGACGAGGGAGGTGACAGTAGAGGGAAACCTAGGGTAAAGGAAGATGTGGATTCAGGAAGCAGAAAGGAAGCCGTGGAAACCAAGAAAGAGAAATCTTCTGTCTCGGTGGGGGTTCAACATCTTCCTGCTAGGGTTTTGGAAGCAACTACTTTGAAAGAGTCTGATGTTCCCGCTTCATCCCAAACTGTAATTGCTAACGAAGACGCTTCGTCTCAAAAAAAAGGGCCCAAGGGTACAGGTTAGTTTCTTTCTTTCGGATTTATTAAGAAAAGTTAGGGGAATTTCTGTTAAGAATGGTGCTCTGCACAATTGACATTGGGGTATTTAAATATGTATTGTGTTACCTCTATGAGTTACGTTACGGTAGATAATTACTTATGAATGTGATTGGGTAATGTGTGCTTGCATTAGAATTAACAGTATTCATGCACTGGATTTATTGTTGTTATTGTTCTGTTGAGGTAATCATAGGTGATATGTGCCACCTTTATTTGGTAAGTTCTTGACACTTTTGTCGCAAATTGGAGTTTGTGTCACATTGATTTGGAGTTAGATATAAATCACACGGGATTGACCCCCTGGTTGTTTCTACGCACTCTTTGGAAATCTACTATCACTTGGATTATTGGCTACCTTATTGCTGTGATAGTGATTCAAACCTTTGTCTTGGTGTTATGTGTGTAATGCCCCTGTTATCACTGCACTACAGATGTAATTAATTTTGTGTTCCTATGAAATGATAAGTAACAGCGTTGTGCAGCTCTTCAACATTGAATCTATTATGCTGAGAAAACTGGAAAAATTTGCATATCTCCATTATATTGACATCCCAAGGTTTTCCATTCTGTCAAGGTTCTTCAATATGATGACCTATCCCAAGATTCTCCATTCTGTCAAGGTTCTTCAATAACATGCACATGGCCTTCTGGTGACCTTCAAATTAGCACTAGACTGTTATCCACATGTCCTCTTGTAGATCTTAGTATGCTATTTGCATTTCCTTTATGTACTAATGTTCTTGTGCCAGTTTTATCAACAAATCATCAAGATATTATCCCAAGGTTTTCCTTTCTGTCAAGGTTCTTCAATAACATGCACATGGCCTTCTGGTGACCTTCAAATTAGCACTAGACTGTTATCCACATGGTCTCTTGTAGATCTTAGTATGCTATTTGCATTTACTTTATGTACTAATGTTCTCGTGCCAGTTTATCAAGAAATCATCAAGATTAGCTCGACACATTGCTGTTCTATCACTTCTGAAAATTCTTATTTTCTGTTGTTTTTCTAAACAAAAACTTAACCAAGGCAATCACCACATGTCTAAAACCATTTGAAGTGCCAGGTCTTTGTATATGTGCTAAACATTGGAAGTTACACCTATTGCTGGAAAGTATCAAACCTGTATTTATGAAGTTAACAATTAAGTTTTTTTGTATTTGTGCAATAACCTTGGGATAATTGGATGTAAGATTTATTGTTAGAGTTGTGGGAGTCACCATCTTCCTCATGAATTTGCTTAGCGTCACAAGTTATGAAGATAGCATTCAACTTACATGTTACAATTTGTCAAACTTTATTTATGTTAAGCTTGCTTGCCTAGTTATTATAGAATTCAGATAGACTTTTTGAATCTTGTGATTAGCTTAACTTTCTATCCTTTGCCTATTGAGTGGGTTATATTTGTTGTCTTCTTTTCAATGTGGTTTTTGATTTTGTAATGAGCTTGTCATATGTTTATTTGCCTATGGATTTTTTTGCAGAGTGGAAGCTACAAGATGATCTTCGTAATCCTGAACTTGAGAAAGAGCTTGAAAACCGCATCCTTCGGCGAAGGGAGGAATCTGGTGATAGGGATAGGTGGAGGGATGGTGAAAGAGAGAGGGAAGGAAAATCTCATTCTTCCAAAGATTCTCATCAAAGGGATGACAAATACAAATCAGGGAAGCATAAGGAAGACAGCTCCAGGGTTGACAGGTACAAAGATGAGAGGCAAGAAGATCACAAGTCTAGAACTAAGAGATATAAAGAAGAATGGCATAAGGATGATATACAAAGGACTGACAAGTACAAAGAAGACAAGCAAAGGGATGAAAGGCCTAAGGAAGACCGTCATAAGGATGCAAGACAGAAGGATGATAGGCATAAAGAACTGGAACATAGAGACGATAAATGTAAAAATGATAAAACCAAAGTTGACAAGAATAAGGAAGGTAATG
The DNA here is from genome assembly GCA_018584345.1 of Thuja plicata. NCBI lineage: Eukaryota > Viridiplantae > Streptophyta > Pinopsida > Cupressales > Cupressaceae > Thuja > Thuja plicata. The sequence goes on from MU227101.1 coordinate 1,026,779, forward strand.
TAGAAGACAGATACAAGGATGAAAAACATAGATTAAAGAGCAAAGACGAGAAGTATCAGGAGAAGTTATCTCAAGAGAGCACTGTTGACGTATGTGATACTAAATGCTCAAAGGATGAAGCTAAGCAAAGGCATCGTTTTAAGGAAAACAACTATTATGATAGTGACCAAGAGAATAGTTCATACTACAATGATCAGAATCTGGACCGGAATGATTCCCATGATAAGGATCAGTTATCTCAGAAACCAGATTTATCTAGCCTAGGTAGGTCCCGTGAATTAAAATTTTTCCCTTCTGATAAGGGATGCAGAGAAACAAGTAGAGTTTGTGAAGATGAAGTACCAGTTCAGGAAATATCTCCTGGTGATACCCGAGGCTCCAATGTAGTTGATGTTGCTGCAATTCATAATCGTCAGAAAAGAGCACATGATGGTCCAAACATTAGTAGGGAACACAAGAGGTATTGTATGATATAAGGTTATTAAAATATAATTTATTTGTTAATATCGTATCTAAAGAGGGATTAGCATGACTTATACAATACAGGGATTAATACCCAATCATATTTTTTGTTTTTTCAGGATGAAAGCTACAGAAGGCAGATCAGAGTACAAAGATGCTTTATTGCGAGAGAGGGTTTCACTTGGTAGAGACAGCCAAACTTCAAAGAAGAAGATTGAGGAACATTGTGACCATCACAAACAACTAGCTATTATTTCCAAAAGGGCCAGAACAAAAAGGTCCCTGGACAGCCAAAGAGGGGAATCGCCTCAAGGAAGTGCGGACAGTTCCCTCAATTCAAGTGGATGTCTTTCACCATTACAGGTGAGAGATAGATCTTTATCTCCATCTAGTCGTAGTAAGAAACAACATTTGGCTCATGAGAAGATGAACAAAAGAAAGAGATTGGAGCATGGTTTTAGCAGTACTATTTTGCGGCGAGAAGAAAAGGATAGATCTAGGAGTTCAGACAGATGCAAGCCACATTCAAGTTGTAAAGTTGAAGTAAGGCACAGAAATGCTGGTGTTGATTTGAAGGACAGCTTTACTCCTAGAGGCAGGTCTCGAAGTACAGACAGGGCTTGCAACACTAAATTAGAGAACTCAAACATTGATAGGTTCTCCAGAGCTCCTTCTGTACACGGTGGGAATTCTAGAGTTGGCGGGCAAGAGGAGGATGCTTCAGCTGTTGACCACTATTCGATGCGACCTTTCACAGTTTCTGGCGAGGGAGCAAAAACTTCATATCATGTGGATGAGGTCACTTCTAATAAATCTGGATGGACATCACATAATATCCAAAATACCAGGTCAGAAGGGTTTCCTGTCCAGCAGCGTACACCTCCTTTTCCTATTCGACCTTCTGGTCATCTCCCCCCTCCCCCTCCCTTTAGGCCTGGAGTTGATAATCCTTCTGTTCTGGGTCGATCAAACAGTACTTTTGAAGAGGGACCGTGTTCTAGAGATCAAGGAAGAGCTGACTGGAATGCTAATGCCCATTTTAATAGAGGCGATATTAAAGGTGGTGTCAGAAACTGGAATCCACAAGCTCATGGACCTGGTGCAAGTAATTATTTTATGTCTTTTAAGCATCAGGCCGCTGGGCTTCCACCTGCAACATTTCATAATATGGGGCAACAACATCTTGGGCCACCCTTATTTAGAGGATTAAGGCCACCCACAGATATGAACCATGGTGGAGTTCCATATCATATGTGGGAAAATGGAGATCGCAACCTTTCACATAATGGTGCTTTTGGGTGGCCGAGACAAATTGAGGATGTCTGTGGTACTACTGTTCAAGGTTCTTATAACGCATGGGATGGATATGTTGAAGAATCTGCAATGTATTTTCGTCGAGATTGGTATCAATATGGACAAGGAATGGGTAACCGTGGTTGGGATAGGCCAACAGGCACTGGGAAAGGACATAGAAATGACACAAACACAGATTTCCCCCATAAGGAATCTGAATTTCATGGTAATTATACTTCAGAAGAATCTTGGGGTGGGGTTCAAGATTCCCAAGGGCAGCACAAGAAATTCAAAAAGGAAAGGTCTCCTGAAAATAATCAGATTAAAAGATCTGATGAGATCTCCCCAAAGGCCATTACAAAAACACCATCTCTATCATCTGAAACGAAGAAGATAAATAAATATACATATGATGGAATAAAGTTTTATTTATCAAGGTTGGACATATCACAAGAACTGGCAGGTCCAGATCTTTACAATCAGTGCATCACCATACTTGGTGGGGAGCAGAATGTTGATTCTTGCAAAACTAATTTAACTACAGTCATGCCCTCTGAAGATCACCAGTTAGAGGTGGTATTTTATTAAGTGCAATTTTTTAATATTTTTTGTTGTTTCACTGTGTTATAATTTGGTTTTTGAAACCTTGTTTTGTTTTAACTAAAAAACTTGCCTTGCCTTGGCTGTCATCATATGGAATACCAGGTTGATACTGATGCTGATAATCTCATTTCCAGTTTTGATTCATGGCGAGCAGTTTTCTCTACATTGCCTGAGCATGTACATTTTGTTCATCTTGCACCCCAATTTGTTTTATTCTGTTATTTGCTTTCAAAGAATTAAATAGAAGATCTTAATTTCTTTTTCTGATAAGCATATATATGAATATTGAAGAGAGAAAGCGACGCACTCCTTATTTTTGTTGCAAGTATTATTTTCTGACTGTTAGCACTAAAATCTGCAGCATATACAGCGAACGTTAAAACTTTACAAGAAGGCAAGTAAACAGAGTCAGAATGCTGCCACAGTTGATATTTCTGCAACAAATATTCAAACAACTTCCACAGATCAAATTGACAAATCATTTGCAGCTGTTTTAGGAAATGAGGAAGGGTCGTGTATGGCAGATAATGAGAAACCCTTGGCTGATATGGTTGTGAATCTGAAGCCTGAAAGTTTGTCTCTACAATATGAACACTTCAGCCAAGAGGCTGAGAGAGCACATTTTCTTGATGCTGCACAACAGAATGATACGAAAAGAGGTGCAGAAGTTTCTGAAACAGCTTTAAAAGTTGTGGATTCATATGAGCAAGGCAAATCTTCCTATGATGCAAATAGCAGAGAAATTTCCAAACAACAACAGGATGAGTCTGTTTTAGCAGATGTTATAAAACCAAGTGGAAAGGGGTTTGACGACAGCATGGGGGCTACTGTTTTGACAGGGGACAGAAACTGTTCATTAAGCCATTTGCCATCTGTAGACAGTTATACCCTTGTGGGCAATGCAAAGAATTCTGGTTTGGTTGCACATATTGGAAATGATTCTATTGACAGTAAAGATGACTTGGAAAAGGTTGCTGTGAAACATTTTGGAGATGCAAGCTGTTCTTCCAAAAACCGCCCCTCAAATACACCAACTTATGCCTGTATATCCTGTGCAAGGAGTGATTATGTAGGGCTCGATGGACTTTGTTCACAATGTCATGGTGGAAATCTACCAATTGCAGATTGTGACACCCCAATCCAGCAAAGTGAATCACTTGAGCAAACCAAGATTTTTCACGATGAAGCATTGAAGTTTGACTTTGTTGATTCTAAAGGTAAGAATAGGGAATGCCAAAGTCAATATAATCTTACTGGAAATACAAGTTGAGACAATTTATATGTTTTTACCCTCTTGTCTTCTTTTTCCCTTGTAAGAGCATGTCTTGTATGCTTTGCTTCCCTGGCCAACTTATTTTTAAGGTCACAGAAAGCTTTCTCCTTTCTTGGAGTCTCATAATTGTACATAACCTGGTTGGGAGAGGTGTAATCAATTCTTTGCTGATGTTGCATGGTTTTGTTTGGGCAGAGCTAGTTTCAGCTGCCTGTATCGTGCATATCTTGAGGGAAGTTTCTTTTCATGTCGGGTTGCCAGCAATTCGACTGCCACATTTGGTTGAGGTGGCATTCGCAAATGTTTCATAGTTTTGCAGGAAAATCCTCGAGAGCTGAATATCAATCATCTTTGCACTTCAAATTTAGTTCAAGGATGATTTGTATGATTAATGTATAAATTAGCATTTAGTTTCTATTCTTTATTCTTTGATTCGTTGAGTACAGGCATTGCACCCACAGTTCTTGAGTTGGTCGTCAGTGCATTGAAGCTGACAAATACACCTTGATTAATTAAATATATCTTGGTCCGAACAGTGCATCAAATTGCACTGTACCAATAAATGTGAAGCTAAACTTTATACAGGATGGTGCATGTGATCTGAAGGGTTATCTGTATGTTTTAGCCTTGTTATTGTTTTTCAGAATTGGTTTAGGAGCTTTCTATTCGCTAGTTTTTTCTGATATTGGAATTACATTCTATTCAGAAAAAATCGAGAGGTAAGCTCAATGTCAGGATCCTTTCTTTTTGATGAATGCCTAGAAAAGACATTTAGGCATGTTGCTTTTTGTGTTGAGAATCTTTCTCACGATGATTTATAGGTAGGATAGATGCATGGAATGTAGAGATTTTTATCATTTCTATTTTATTAAGTCATTTGTCAAGATACTTATAATGTCCGAAGGATTAATGACATGATTACAGAATCACCAAATAGTCTGGAAACTTAAATCTAAATCTAAGCCTTAAAACTGAGACAGAAACGTTGGTGTTATATGGAGAAGAAGAGGGTAACAGGCTCCAAAAGATGAGAATAACCAAAGAAACATGATTCTGCACTACCCCAGCTGACCAGAAAATCTAGGTTGTGTCAGCTTAGTTTTACACAGATTTGCTGAAAAATATTCAAACAGTGGTGGCATGGTATATGCGTCTCGTTATTTTTCCACTAAATTTGTAAGTGTAAAGCCCACAAATTCTTTACAAACCCGATTCATTCTGATATTCTGGTGTGTACAAGTACTGTTTCTTGTTTTGCATGTTTGCAGGGTTTGCTTTGGAAACAATCCAACGCTGTTGATCACCTAAAGCAATTTCACCGTTTGATTACTTTTTGTTCGTGCTTTTTACAAATAAAATTAATGCAAGTATTTTCCGAGTAGAGAACAAGTTCAAGTTCAATTATTTTTGACTGCATTGTGAAGAGGTTGGGAAATTTATGACGAGTACTGGAATTTCTACGTATTTCCCTGTTCAATTAATATGCTTTAGTGTATTAATTACTGGTTTAGGTTGTCATTTGCGTCAGAATGAGTTTATCATCCTATTCTATTTGCTATCTAAATTAGTATGAATATTGAGCAGGCCTTGAATTTTATAGCCACCAAACTTTTGTGCCTGTTCAATAGTCTTTCAATTTACATCTTAAAATTATAGATTGTTAAAAAAAATATTAAAACTAATTAAATGTGAAATTGATATTGTTAGATTTTTTAAGCATAACATCCATATAAGCCTTCCCTATCATATGCAAAAATTTGAAAAAACCAATATGTAAATTTTATAGCAGTACTTTTTTTTTGGTTTGGATGAATAATATATCAATGCATTTTTTAATGTCTTGATATCTCTTGCTCTTCAAAAAAATGAGTGTGTAAAATATTAGATTATTTCCATTAAAATAAACAAGATGAAGTCAAGAAAACATCGATATTAATTTTATTAACTTTTTAAAAAATCATGTTATATTTTAACAATATAAAAGGAATTTCAAAAATTAAACAATATTTCTAAGTATTATAAAAAATTTATTGCAGTATGGTAACGTATTTACATATAGCCAAAAAAAAAATAGAGGACAAAGGAGGGCTTAAGTTTGGAACAATTGATATTGTAAATTAGTTCGTGTAGACTAGTATCGTTACTCACGAAATTGTATTTTAGAAATATATTAAAAGATAAAAAATATTTAAGTGGAATTGTAAAAAAGAATGAATGGTAGTTAAACTTTACGTTTTTGTCAAATTTTTGGTGGTTTTTGACTACAAAATATGTAGGTAGATTTTAAATTTGGTCAATGGTGCATTTTGTGAGCTTAGCCGCCTCCAAATTAATTATTTAGTAAAGATTAAAGAATATTTTAATTTCTTTTATTTTTTTAAAATTTGTTTTTGGGTGTTGATTGTGGATAATGGTAGAATACATATCAAATAAGAAGGGAGTTAATAAAATGTTTCCAAAAAAATGCCTTGGGGTGGAGGCCACAAAATGTATCAAATAGTATAGAAAACTTTGAATTTGTTATTTTGTTTAGATTTTGCTCAAGTTTCAGGTGGACACAAGTATATTCCCACTTTGGGTAATTTGTATCATGTTGCTCTAAGAACCAAATAATTTGCAGCAAATTGTTTGATCTAAATATGGAAATAAGTTTGGTTGTTTAACTAAATTTGATATTGTATTCAATGATAAAATGTGAAGTTGAGCAAGAGCTAATATTTATCTTAGATTCATTTTATATCAATGAGAATATAATCTTGATATTTGTATATTAATATTGTAATAAATTAAAGTTATGTACAATTGCATTCCCTATGTGGCACAAGTAATCCACATCTGTTAGAGGAATGTTTTTTATAGTTCTTCTCAAAAACTATAACAAGGGACATCTCAATATCGTTGAGAGGTTTGGACTTGTTTCTCAAGAAAAGCTTACAAACTCTTTTTGTTAAACTATTTCCTCAACCTTGAAAGTTGGTAATTCTTGTACTTCAATAAAAGCAACATTTTTTTGGAGATGACTGATGTGAAATAGGGATCCTTAGATTTAGCTTGAGACTATGGGAGGTGACTATTGGATTAAGCACTTGTTGTGGACTTGGACGAGGTTGCATCTATAAAGGATTACAAAATCACTTTATGGAGGGCATTTGCAAAAGATACATGTGTGTGAAAATCAGGAATAAAATGAATACAATGCTAAGATAACAAACTAAGCTACACACAATCAAGATAAGGAGATAAAAGGAAACTAAGTTAATGAAAGTGCAAAAAAATAAAAGCAAACTCCTAAGCCTCCTTTGTTGAAGATATTGCTTTTGTTGAATCTGATTTGATGTCTGAAATGGGGCGAAAATCAATCTCGAAGGAACTAGGGTTGTAAAATTAGGACTTTGGAGGGACTTATATTAGTAAATTTTGAATTTTCCATTCATGTCACCTGCAAGAAAGAGAGAATTTGCACATGTGAGTCCAGTTGAGAGCAATTTTGCGCACAAGAACAATGGCAACTAGAGGGAATCCAAGGCATTGGGCGGATGTGGTGGCGAGCGTCCAACAACACCGAGTGCCAGACCGAGAAGTAGGCATAAAAAACCAGGCTTACACTGTTTTCCGTGCATTTATGACTAGAATTAGGAATCTTAACCGCATTCCCATGGGATCGTGTCCTACATGATTGAGCCCCGATGTGACAAGAATGCATTCTTGTTTCTTGGGCCGGGTGCAAGTTTGATTCAGGAATGTGTTGTGGCATGGTGATAATTTAGTTCTGCAGGATAAGAACCAACAAGAATGCATTCCCACTAGGGAAGAAGGGAAAACCATCATGAATGCAATCCTATGTGGTTTGATTGGGGATTGCGGTGGGGAAATTGTGCCAATTAGGTGACAAAATAGGTGGAAGAAATGTTAGTGAAGATGACGATTGATTGGTCATGTGCTTTATGGGTGTAGTGGAGTGTTGATATCTTGGCAAGTTGGGAGCGGAGACCATCGCTACTAAGGGTGACATATATCTTTGGAGATGTGAGGTGGGCGAGGATAGACGTGATCAAGCTCGGGCATTTGGCAAGGATGTCCCATATATGTATTCATCTGGTCATGGTAACCACATTGGCAGAGCGATAGAGATGTGAGATATCCACATTTCATCTTCCCACAAGGGAGATTACAGTGACCACAAAGGACTTCTACAAGATATTAAAATTACCCATACGCAAAGCACGTGTGATTGCATTGAGGAGACAAGACCGATTGACAGTGAGATTGTTGGTAGGAGCTGACGTCCCTCTCCATCATGGGCAGTTATCCTTAGATAGAGCATTAGCACTAGCGTCGACAAATTGACATATTTATTTTTATGTTTGTGCATAGATCAATAGATTTCTCTTGCCTAACATAGGAGGGAGGTTGGTGGTGCTAGGGATGATTCAGGAAACTATAGAGGTGGTGGATAGGGGTTGACCCATGGCGTGGGGCACACTAGTGCTGGTAGAGTTGTATTAGGAGTTGCACAACATATGTTATCATTCATGACACAATTTTTGATGTCTGTATTGGAATTGTTGCCGTTTGAGGTGTTGACATTCATATTTTGAAACACTGTACACTGTTTCAGTATATGTGAGCATGAAGTTGTGTAAAAGGAAGTATTACCTTATATCTAAGGTCGCTGGATTTGATATTGTTGTTTGCATGAGTTATAGCTGTTTTGGTAAAGACTGGTTACAATGCAGTGACCAAGGATTATGACAAAGATTGTCTTTGAGTTTTTGGGATAACTTGGATGCGAGCATGAGTTATGATATGCGAGCTTAAGGCATGATAGAAGATACATGAGAGAACATTCTTTGTGATTCTTGGGTCGCCGGATTCTTGATGATGTCAGCTGTGACGTGTAGACTGGCGAAGACCTATTTGGGGCCGACCACATAGATGTAACATGCTTAATGATTGGTGAGCGTGAATTATGGATCTTGGCACATATCTGATGATTTGTATTTGTTAATTACTTGTGTAAGGTATTGTGTGTGTCTTAGCAAGGGTCTATGTAATTGTTTGTGCATTGGGGAAGTCCTAATAGACTGGCCTAATTGCTTATTGTAACTTTTATAAAGGAAGCTAGTGTCTTGATATATAAGTGTATGGATTGGATGTATTGGATTCTGCGAGCATGTGGATGCGAATTTTGCTATATGTAGAGCATTGATTATGTTTGTCATGCACTTCATTGGAATTGTATAGGCAAAGCAAGTTGCTATCAGCGAGTTCACTGTTGTAAGTATAATTTAATACTTCTCTTTGGATAGTGGATCCAGAAGGTGGGTTTAACCTCCAGAAGGAGGATTTAACCTTCACTTTGGGTAGAGTGCTCAGGAAGTGAGCTCATCATTTCATTTAACTCCTAACAGGGTTGAGAGGAATCCTACCAATGTTTGTCCTTTAATGGGGACTTTGAACTGGATGTAATAATCAACTCCTAACAGTGCTAGATCTCTTAACAAAGATATAATATTTCTATTACATTATTTGTGGGTGTTAATTCCCGCCGGGGTTTTCCCCTTAACATGGTTTTTCTCGACAACAAATACTTGTGTTATGGTGTTGTTCTTGAAGTGTTTAGATTTGCATTAAGTAATTGATTTATAAGTTTAAAGTTTAATTATTTGGCATACAACTAATTCCTCCCCTTCTCAGTTGTATTATTCCTAACAATTGGTATCATAGCTTGTGGCCCTCTAAGAGAAAGCTTAACAACTTGAGGTGATCTTGAGATGGCTTACTATAGGAAGGAGAGTCCAAAATTTGATGCTAAAAATTTTGACAGTTGGAAGAACAAGATGATAACTCATCTAATGTGCTTGGGAATTGATTACTGGATGATTACAAAGAAGGATGAACCGATCAAGGAAGAAGATGAATTAGGAAATGCTACTGAAGAAGAAAATAAATTATTTTCTTTTCAATATGGTTGCAAGAGAAGCACTGATAAGCGCGCTCTCTAAGGCAAAATTTACAGAGGTTAAAGATCTTGATTCAATTCACAAGATCTGGATAAGGATAGAGGCTCTATATGAAGGAGATCAATACACTAAACATGCAAAACTTGAGAATTGGAAGGCTAAAATGGAGAATCTAAGGATGTGAGATGATAAGAATGTCAGAGCATATGTATAGAGAGTTACTTAAGCTGTTACTAAAATCAGAAATTCAGTAGGCACATATACTGAAGATGAAGTGATCGCAAAGATTCTTAGATCCTTGACACCTTCCTACAAGTATAAAGTGCAAGCGATAGAGGAGATCACACCACTAACAAAAAAAATCAACAGAGAAGTCCTGATCGCTAAGCTGACCACCTTTGAGACCGCAGAGTTACAAGATGCTTTACCCAAAGTGGAGTTTGCATTCAAGGCTATTGTTCATAATGAAAAAAAGACTTTATCAAGCCTTGTGAGTACTAGAATAAGTAATAGACATGAAGATCTTGGAGAATATGCTGGTGAGTGGGAAAAAATAGAGGAAGAAGAAAGGAAACTAGACGAACTTGTGGCTCTATTATCAAAAAGGGAAAAAAAAGGTAAGGGTAAGTTTGAAGGAAAATTACCCCTGAAATGTTTTTCTTGTAATAAGATTGGTCATTTTGCATCTAGATGTCCCACAAGGGTTCCTAAGTATAATCCTAAGTTTTACAAGTCTAATTACTCCAAGGATGAGGAATACTGCTATGCTAGTGAAGATGTGTCTGATGATGATTCTGTGAATGATGAGAATGAAATTGGGTTTATTTCTTTTAAAGATGATGAACCTATTCATTAAGAAAAAGCCCTAGTCTTGAATGTTGAAAATAAATCAGAATAGATCATTGATAGTGGTTGTTCACATCATATGACTGGTGATAAAGATGAATTTGTTCAACTAAATTGATACGATGGTGGTGTAGTTAGATTTGGTGATAACACTCCTAAGTTGATCATTGGAGTAGGTTCAATCTCTCTTGATCGTAAAACTAACCTTGATGATGTCTTACTTTTTGATGTACTTAAGCACAACTTGTTGAGTGTTGGACAACTTGTAGACAAGGGATATTATAGTTTATGGATGGAAAATGTACTATTAGAGGTCAATTTGGAAACTTGATCACATCAGGTACTAAGTCAAGAGGTAATGTGTTTGAGCTGAATACTACTAAGGCAACTTGTTTTGTTGCAAAGGTTGATGACAGTTGGTTATGGCATAGGAGGTTTTGTCACATAAATTTTGATAATATTGTAAGGGCCAGTAACACTAATGCAATCAGAGATTTGCCAAAAAATGTGAAGCCTACTAACACTATGTGTAGAGAGTGTGTGATGGGAAAACAAACTAAGAGAAGATTTCAGAGAAAATCCTTTTCAGCAAGAGGAAAGTTGGATCTGGTACATACAAATCTTTTTGGTCCTACAAGGAGTAGATCCTACTATGGTGAAAGATACTTTATACTTTTTTTTGATGACTATTCTAGGATGACGTGGGTTGCATTTCTCAAAGAAAAATATGAAGCATTTGATAAGTTCAAGATTTTCAAAGAAAAATTTGAGAATGAATCAGGTCTTAAGATAAAATGTTTGAGGTCAGAAAGAGGTGGAGAGTTTACATCAGATTTGTTCAATGCTTAGTGTGAAAAGCATGGTATATACAGACATACTTTAGCTCCTAGGACACCTCAGCAGAATGAGATAGCAGAAAGAAGAAATATAACTATACTGGATGTGTCAAGGACTATGTTGCTTGGAGGTAATGTATCTCATATGCATTGGAGAGAAGCAGTCAGTACCGTTGTCTACACTTTGAACATAATTAAGATCAAAGAAGGTACCGATAAGACACCTATGAACTTTGGTTTGGTTATGCTCCTACTGTAAAATACTTAAGAATATTTGGTAACAAGTGATATATCAAAAGAGATGATGAAATTGGAAAGTTTCATGCTAGAAGTGATGAAGGAATTTTCCTTGGCTATTCTACTAGAAGTAAGGCTTATAAATGTTTCAATATGAGATTGAAAAAAATAGTTGAAAGTGCTAATGTGAAAATTGATGAGATGTTTCAGATTTAGATCCCAGAGAATGAGAAGAATACTGAAAATCAAGAGACAGAACAAATTCTTGAGATTTAGACATGCTTGGATTGGCCTATAGAAGCACCAAAGATACCAAGGTATGTTAAGATGAATCATCCAGAGAATCAGATTATTGGTGATGTTAATAAAGGCATGATGACAAGGTCTAAAGTTAGAAATGATCTTTTCTTGATTTTACAAGTAGAACCTAAGAATACTGATGAGGCATGTAAAGATGAATCTTGGATTAAATAAATGTAAGAAAAATTAGATCAGATAGAGAAAAAAACACTTGGAAATTAGTTCCTAGACTTAAGGACAAGAATATAATTGGAACTAAATGGGTTTTCAGAAACAAAATGAATGAAGAAGGCATGGTTGTAAGAAATAAGGATAGATTGGTTTGCAAGGGCTATTTACAGCAAGAAGGTACAGACTTTAAAGAAATATTTTCACCTATTGTGAGGTTAGAGGCAGTGAGATTCTTCCTTTCTTATGCAACACATAAAGAATTCAAGGTATATCAGATGGATGTGAAGTCTGTATTTCTGAATGGTAATCTAGAGGAAGAGGTCTACATTGAGAAACTTGACGGTTTTCCTTTGACAGATAATGGGGACATGGTTTGCAGATTGAAGAAGGCATTGTATGGTCTGAAACAAGCTCCTAGAGCTTGGTATGCTCGGTTAGACACGTATTTATTACATCTTAGTTTTAGAAAAGGTAGTGTAAATAGTAATCTATATTTGAGAACTTGTGAAGATGGAATCTTGATTGTTGAAGTCTTTGTAGATGATATAATCTTTGGAGGCAATGATGAAATGAGTAACAAATTATCTGAAGAAATGAAAAGTGAATTTGAAATGTCTATGATTGGTGAAATGAAGTTCTTCCTTGGTTTGCAAATTACTCAAAGTAAACATGGCAATCTATTTTCTCAAACCAAATATCTTAAGGAGTTGCTAAAGAAGTTTGAAATGAAAGATTGTAAACTTGTTGGAACACCCATGGTTATTGGATGTAAGATTACTACTATTGAGGAATCTCAAAGTGTTTTTTAGACAAAATACATGTCCATGATTCGAGGTTTTTAGTATTTAACTCACACTAGACTAGACATAGCTAGTGCAGTTGAAATTGTTGCAAGGTTTCAAGCTGATCCTAAGGAGACTCACCTTGCTGTACTTAACAACATATTCAAATGTTTGAAAGGGACACTGGAATATGGTTTATGGTATGAAAAGTATGATGATTTTACATTGCATGTTTATACTGATGTTGATTGGGTAGGAAGTGTTGATGACATAAAACACCACTGGTGGAGCATTTTTCCTTGGAAATAGGTTGGTTTCATGGTTAAGTAAGAAGCGGGGTTGTATAGCTCAATCTACTACTGAATCATAATATGTATCCGCAGTTATAAATTGAACACAAATTATTTGGATGAAACAGATGCTAAAGAACATTGGGATAACCTTTGAAGAGACAATAGTTATATATTATGATAGTACAAGCACAATGAACATGTTGAAGAAACCTATTATTCATTCAAAGACTAAACATATTTCAATCAAGTATCATTTTTTGAGAGACAAGGTTGCAGAAAAGGAAGTCAGATTGGAGTACATCAGTACAAAGGAGAAAATAGAAGATATAGTCACTAAACCTTTTCCAAAAGATGCCTTTGAGTAACTTAGAGGTATGCTTGGGGTGAGAAACCATCCTTGTGAGAACTAAATGATGAAAGAATGCACCAGTCCAGTAGTTATTAGAGCTATACTATTCTATAGACTTGATGCTTAGATCTACTCCTTAGGGGGGAGTGATCGTAGGAACACAACAAAACATATTTGGGTGATCAAGCACCTAGTTTGTTGCAGGTATGAAGATTTGAAAAAGCTACACCTTGTAGAGGTGGGATGGGAAGAAAAGGAAAATAGCTATGGAAATCTTTTCCATTTATGTCAAAGGGGGAGTGATAAACGTGAAAAATCCCTATTGTCTTAGGGGGACCCGTGAAAAGGATATTGAGAAGATTGTATTAAGAAAGCTACTTTTGGGTTGATGGTTTTTCACATATGTTTCCATCAATGCCAAAGGGAGATATTGTTGGAATTTTTGTTGTTTGAGGTGATGAAATTCATGTATTGTCATTGATGTCAACATATGTTTCAGTTGGATGCATTAGAAGTTTCAGAAAGACTGGTCATCATAGGAACATGAAAGATTGACAGTTGTGTACAAACAATGTACAATGTTTCAATATATGTGAGGATGGAGTTGTGTATAAGGAATTATGTAAATCTTACATCTAAGGTCGCTAGATTTGATATTGTTGTTTGCATGAGTTATAGATGTTTTGGTAAAGACTGGTTATAGTGTAGTGACAAAGGATTATGATAGAGATGGTCTCTGAGTTTTTGGGACAACTTGGATGCAAGCATGAGTTATGATATGTGAGCTTAAGGCATGATAGAAGACACATGAGAGAACATTCTTTGTGATTCTTGGGTCACTAGATTCTTGATGACGTCAGTTGTAACATGTAGACTAGCGAAGACCTGTTTGGGACCGACTATAAAGATGTAACATGCTTAATGATTGGCGAGCGTGAATTATGGATCTTGGTGCATACCTGATGATTTGTATTTTTTAATTACTTGTGTAAGGTACCTTGTGTATCTTAGCAAGGGTATATGTAATTTTTTGTTCATAGGGGAAGTCTTAACAGGATGACCTAATTGCTTATTGTAACTTGTATAAAGGAAAGTAGTGTCTCGATGTCTAAGTGTACGGATTGGATGCATTGGATGCTGCAAGAATGCAGATGCGAGTTCTATTGGATGTAGAGAAGTGATTATGTTTGTAATGCACTTCATTGGAACTGTATAGGCAAATCAAGTTGCTATCAATTAGTTCATTGTTGTAAGTATAATTTTATACTTCTCTTTGGACAATGGATCCAAAAGGTGGGTTTAACCTTCAGAAGGTGGATTTACTTCACTTTGGGTAGTGTGCTACGGCAGTGAGATCATCATTTCATTCAATTCCTAACTAGGTTGAGAGGAATCCTACCAGGGTCTGTCCTTTAATAGGGACTTTGTACTGGATGTAATAATCACTCCTAATAGGACTACATCTCCTAACATGGATACAATATTTCTAGTGCATTATTTGTGGGACTTAATTCTCACAGGGTTTTTTTTTCCCTCAACAGGGTTTTCATCGCCAACAAATAATTGTGTTATGGTGTTGTTCTTGAAGTGTTCAAATTTGCATTAAATAATTGATTTATAAGTTTAAATTTTAATTATTTGGCATAAAACTGATTCACCCCCCTCTCAGTTATATTATTCCTAACAATGTGACCCTATTATAGTTGTGGGCATGTGCGCATATTGCTATCACACGAATGATGGGGAGAGTAGAGAGAGAGTAGATATAGAGCTAGTAGTGTATAGATGGTGAGAAAATCTCCACTATGAGGGGGTTGTATGGCAGAGAAAAGGAGGGAAATTTTTTATGGAGAGAGAGATGACATCACCTGGAGACCATACTTGGGGATAAAAGGGTAGGCTAAGGATCATAGACACATTCTGTTTATGATTATTCTCATGTTTATTATAGGTCAATGAGAGCTTATTGTAGAGTACTACCATCTAGACAAGGTTATACGACAATTCATATTTACACAGGATGTGCTTGATCCAGAGCATATATTCAGGAGAATAACTCGTGAGAGGGTATCGAAGTTTGGTAAGTCACTAGATAGGAGGGATTTGATTGGGGAGTGGAAGAAATTGCAGGAAACTGTGTGATCCATGAGCAAGGTAGATAGATCCAGATGTTACTGCAACATATACAACATGGTGGGCAAGGAGGATTCTAGAGAATGTGGGGAGATTAGGGTTACCATCATTGGGATCATGGCAAAGTGAGGCACATGAGAGGGGGAAAAGAGTATACATGTATCATCCTGATCAATGTATTAGGAGGGAAATGATAGTTTCATTGAGGGATAGGAGGAAATCACTAGTATCACCAATGAGGAGAGAGGGAAGGATACATGGACAATGGAAGGTAGCCAAAGGAGGAGATGGAGGGGGAGATTGGGGTAGAGATTACTAGGTGTTGGTACATGGACTCCAAGTGGAGGTTGGAGATGGAAAAGATGATGGAGTGATGGGACATGATGATGTGAAAGCTATTAGATTTGCTGAACTGCAAATCAACCCAAGAAATCTGCATGCATAACTGCTACAAGAAGAAGCA
>MU227101.1:1075272-1127636 GCA_018584345.1 Thuja plicata
CCTTAAAAAGGTGAATGAAACCCTAAAAGGTAAATACTAGGTTGCACATTATTAATTAAGAATTAATTAATAATGCACCTAAGAGACGCTTAAGCAACTAGAGTAAAAGGAAATAATACTCTAACACATGCGACTTCAAGAAACCCTTATCTCACAAGGAAGCTCTATTGAGCCATATCAACATCCGTAGATGACAAGGCTACACTATACCATATCAACACTTGTAGATGGAAAGGTACTATGCTATATCAACGTCCTCAAACGACGATAAGGCAAAGACATATCATATCATCAATGTCCTTAAAAAAAGGCAAGGTAGTCACATAACTCTTGCTATTATATTTTAATACCATTCATTTATTTAGGTTTTACTTATTAAGAAATCTACCAGGGGATACCCTAGGACCCCTTTGTGTCCAAACCCATCTTGGAGAGCCACTCCACTCCACTACTCAAACACTAAATAAACTCATCTCATTACAACAATGAGGAACAAGGCACATAACAAAAGCCACATTAATGAAATAAGGCAAAATCCAAAAATGACTCTCGAAGTCATAAACTACCAAAAAATGATAAATTCAATTGGTCTCAAACAACAAGAGTATAAGTCACTCAGACCTCAACATAGGAGCATAACTCAACTGTATGCCTGGATGTGGTCTCAACACCATACATTTGTTGGGATTAATGGGAAGTATATACTGAGAGGGGAGGGGTGAATCAGAACCTCTAAAACTTTTTGTATCCTTTAATCAATTAACCTTTGTAATCAATTACATGTCCATTCAATCTAATCTAAACTATCTTGATGTGAGTTATATCAATTCATAACATTAATAAACATGTGAATCATTCATAGAAGAATTTATGAAAGTAATTGAAACATAACACAAGCTATGATATCGCAGAAAAATCCTATTAGGAAGTAAAAATTGCGGTGGGGATGACACCCACAAAAATTCACTATCTGTAGATTGGAAGGGAGCTGGTTAAGGCTTACAATTTGATCACTTCTGATGATCTTCCCTATTAGGAGTGTCGGTGGAGACCTGTTAAAGTCTACTCTATTAAGAGATTTAGCAACATTGTTAAGTGTGCACTCGGTTAAGATATTTGATGTTGGACTGTTAAATCCACCTTCCTTGAAAGGATTTTTACACTTTGCTCCACTTGTTAGAATGATAGAAAATTAAAAATTGACCTGGTAAATGCAATCTCCTATTGCTAATACACATCCAATTTAGTTGACATAAAATTTTTTATCACCTAATTGTGATTGATTTATACCTCTGATCATCAATTTCCTCTGTTCTTGGTTCTGCTAACCAAATCCTTCTTTCTCTGTTCTTGTTCTTGAAACTCTCAATTCAATCCATAGATGTGCTTGTTCTGTTCTCCTCTCTCTTTTTCCTTCTCACACACATTCTAAAGAATGATTGCATCATCTATTTATAGATGGATTGACTTCATCGAGTTTTGATAAAAACAATGTTAACTCTAAGATCAGGTTTACAACTTATACCTAGATCTCCTAGTCTATGTGTTTTAAACTAGGTAGACTGATTAGAACACTTACATTAATGTTTCTTGTCCCTAAAGAAATGTATTTAAAAAAAATTAAATATCCTATAAATATAATACACTTTCTTTATCTGACGTGGAAGTCAGATCCACTTTTTGCGGGCTGCAACTGACTTTTGGTTCTGTCTGTCGGTCATGCTTGATTGTCCTTCAGTTTTGTCTGTCGGTTGCACTGTATCTGTCTTGTTGGTCTGCACTGTAACTTGCATTTCAGGTTCCTCTGTCGGGTTCCACTTTATCTTTCTTCTTTGTGATTTTCGGTTTACACACCAACTTGTGTCATCAGTTCTCTCCGTACTTAGTCATCTTTGGTGATCTCTTAATCTGATCTTCGGTTTTCTCTTCCCTGTCTTTCGGTGTAGGCTTACCAAAAGTGTTGTTTGCATACTAATGGAAAATTAATGTCATCAATCTCCCCCTTTGACATTAGTATAAAAAAATTGATATGTGCAAAATACTAACAAAATGTTAAGTATATACAACATATATAATCCTTAGTCATTTAATGACTCCCCTATGTATATGCCAGTATATCTGTACATATGATATCTTTTCCTTCTACAAATCATTTTCCCTTTATGAATATACATATACATATCTACCATTTTCCCATGTGAATTAATGTACATAACATTTTCCCTTTTTATTTTGTACTTATATCATTTCCCCCTTTATTTGATATTAAGGGCAAAGGTCATTTACCTTAGAGCTTATAAAAAATATGGGAATGTGAAGAATTCATGTCCTCCATTATTTTCTCCCATTTCTCTTTGAGGTTCTCCAGAGCCATGTGCTCAAGTGTGATCTTTGAATGCATATCATAGATGTTGTCTGCTACAAACATCTTGGGAGTTCCTATCAGTTGCCTTGCAGAACTGATATGCTATTGGAGCAGTGTAAGATTTGGCAGAAGTTGAGCTTGTAGCTCGGTTACTTCTTCCCTGAAATGTGTCTTCTTCCCATAGCTCTTGACCTAACCTTTTTACCTCAATTATCTTCTCATAATGTAGTTTGACTACATTGTCTCCATTTGTGGTTAAGCTACTAGCACTATTTGCTAGATCTGCATCTAGCTTTGCTATATTGTCACTATTCTCCTTAGTGAACTTCTATATTATGCTCAACTTTTGAATTAAGGTTATAGATTCGGATATGATGGGGTCTAATTTAGATATGAATTCTGATAGGTTTACCTTATTTACTGCCACTTCTTGGCTGATGTTCTCTATTATCTTCTGTTGGTACTTCATTTTGGCTCTTTCCTTAATTGCCTTCTCAGCATCAATGTTTTGAGTTGTGATTGCATCGGTGAGGGTAGCTAGTTGATCAAGTATAGGCTTGTTTTGATCAATATCAACATCGGGTACAATTTGATGTAGTATGTCCCATGTTGTCTCCAGTACCATGGAGTCCCTATGCTATTTCTTTATCTTCTCTTGCAATGCCTTTCTCTGACATATCTCTCCATATTATTGTAAAGCGTCAATGTCAAGTGTAGAGGGGTCACATTTTGGTATTTCAATGATTTCATCCAGTGTAACCTCTCACTTGTTCTTCTTTGTCTTCTTCTTCTTCTTCTTCTTCTTCTTCTTCTTCTTCTTCTTCCGTGACTCAGTAGAATGTAACACCATTGCCAATTTCTCAGCCTTTTTTGTTGTGCTTAATGAAGTGACCTATTGTGCTTCTTTCGGCTGCTTGGTGTTAGTTTCAGCACGTTGAGTGTCTGCAGACATCTCCACATTCACCTTAACATCATCGGTAGCACTATTTTCTATTTTCTCAGGAGTACCATCTTTTGGTTTGTCTCCTTCATTGGTGTCCTTTCTTCACCAGTCTTGGTTTCTT
Organism: Thuja plicata; assembly: GCA_018584345.1. Taxonomy (NCBI): domain Eukaryota; kingdom Viridiplantae; phylum Streptophyta; class Pinopsida; order Cupressales; family Cupressaceae; genus Thuja; species Thuja plicata. The sequence goes on from MU227101.1 coordinate 1,078,702, forward strand.
CATTCTTGTCTTGAGTCTCTGCATCTTTGTCCTTATCTCCTTCTATAACCTTGTTAGTGTTGGTTACATCGTGAGTATCTCCAATGTCTTTCTGACCATCGGTTTTATCCTTTTTAACTTCTTCTCCTGCATCCTTTAGAGTATCCTTCTTAGGTGAATTGCTTGTTTCTTGCTTGATATTGATAGCTTGTATCAATATAGGCACGTTTCCTGGAATATTCACTTGTGCAGTATCAATTACTGTGTCCTGTTCATCGGTTGTGTCTTTTGCAACAGTGACATCTTCATCCTTATTGATTTCATCTGTTGGGTCATCGGTAATGTCAATCAAATTAGCATCCACAATGTTGTCATTTGTGGTATCATCCAATATCTCATCTACAACATCTACAGTCTTATTCCCTCTTGTATCACCCTCTTCTTTATCTAACTCAATGTATGTATCATCTTTAGTTTCCTTTTCAACATCTTGTTGTTGAAGGTCTTTGTCAGGGATTACCTCCTCAATAGGTTTGTTCATGATTTTGCACCATTTCTTGTGGCTGTCCTATTCAAGCTCAATTAACTTGCCTTCAAGAAAATTATATGCCCTAAGCTTTGGTGAGAATTCCTTGTTGTGTTTCTCCATCATCTCATCTATCTCTACCTTCTTAGATTCAGGTGGCATTAGAGAAACAAGTACTCTGTCTCTGATCTATTTCCCATTCTTCAATGCAAATGTCCAAAGGGAGGATAATCTATCCAAGAGTTCCCTTGGTACATGAATTCCTTCAAATTGCATTGGTACATATTTGAAGTTGTATATTTTAGATATCATGGCTTCCTCAATTTTATTATGATCTTCTTGATTTAGTTTCTGCCATTTTCTAATGTGTGGATCTGTGATAGATCCAAAATTTGCAATATACACACAAATGTCATAATAGTGTCACATTCTTTTACCTTGACATTTTCTACCTCTATGGCTTCATCTTGCTCGTTGTCTTGTATGTCCTCTTGGGTTCTGATGAATTTCCTTCCTTTCTTGTTTTGTCCTCTTTTTGGCGCGGGAGCTTTCCTCTTATAAGTCCTGACCTTTCCTTTCTTTAGGGGTGAAGGAGTAGATTCTTTGGATGTTTGGATTCTATTCCTTGAAGCAGATGTTGTCCTTGAATTCATAGATGGTGGAGGAGGTGGCGTATCTGACTCTGTTTCCTCAGAGTCATTCTTTTCTTCATCTTTTCTGACAGATAACTATTCTTCAGTTTCCTCCTCTTGTTCAACTTCTTCACCTTCCTCAGCTTCTTCCTCTGTTACTGACAGAATCTTCTTGAGATTCTTTACCATATTGTTTTTCTTTTTGACTATCTTCTTGACAACTAGGCCTAATTTAATTTGTGTCTTGGCCTCTTCATATGTGCCAAACCTTGGTTTCTTGTTGTCTAGTGGTTCATTGATTAAGGCATCAATTGCCTTTGTTGCAAGATCAATGTCGATCTCATATTCCAATGGTTGTAACCATGTTGTCCTTGCTACAATAGGTTTGATGTAAGTATTATCTATGTCAACCATGAAGCATATCTCATCCCTATATTGCTCAATGAGTTTCTCAGGGATTCTTACCCTCTTTTGCATTCGGTCTTTGAATACATTAAAGTATTCATCCATGACTGTTTCAAAGTTATCTCCCAGTGTAGCAATGTGCTCACTGATTTTCATGGTGACCGGTTTGGTGCTGTCCCATTTCACATCTCCTACCGATGGGAAATTTTCTTGAAAATAAAAGAAGATACACATTATTAGTGAGCCAAAATTACAAGTGTTTGACTTTGCATTACTGATTGTCTTTAGGTTATCTTTCAACTGATTCAGGAGTAGCTCACATAAGTCCAATTGTGTACCCTTCTTCACAATTTTGTAGGTCGTGTCCACTACACCTGATGCTATGCTGTTTAATCTACTTGACTAGAAGAATTTGTAACCCAAAACACATGCACTAAACTTGATCTCATCATCGATAATTGTTGTTACTTTCAATCCTCGATAATCCCATTTGGCTCCTGTCATCTTTTTAGTCTCTGCCTTCGGTGGATGCTTGAGTGCCTTTAATTTATCACTTATGGGGTAACCAATGACCACATGGATGACATCTTAGGTTATTTCCTTCGGTTCATCAAACCATAACTTGTTGTTATGCATTATTCTCAGCACTAACTGAATCCAATCGGTTTTGAAGAGCTTCAAAAACATTAGGGCATTGGTGAGCCCTTTCACCTCAATGTTTTTGTGCACTTCCTTAAGTGTTCCATCATCGTTACAAAGCTTATTGTAGTCTTCTTCTACTTCTGACGTTCCAATCTCTTCAATCTTGCAGTGTATGAAGCATCAAACATCTTCAACCAACAAAACCCTAGCTAGAATGCGTGAAAATGCACCAGTGTCGTCGGGTTGTGAGGAAACCTCTAGATGGATCTTATAATTAGTTTCCTCACATGCTATGTTCTTGATGAGCTTGATCTCATCTTTCTTTTCATTCTTAGATTTCATGGTTCGTGAAGTCGATACCATTTTCAGAAAATTAGGGCTTCTGCGTATTGCATAAAAATGGAGTTGTCGGTCTCAAAGAAATTACTGTTTGTGCTTGCAAAGATATCTAAACTTCTTTGGAGTGTTGGAGGTTCAGTCATAATCACTCTGTAGCTAGGTTGCTTTCTACTCAAAAATTGCCTTTGGTCGCTCTACTTTGTGTGTCATGACAAATGAGTCATTCCAATGCCCTATTTATAGCCATTGCCCTAAAATGCATTCCATAAATGCTTACCAACTCGTCGGTGTATGAAGACTAAGTTTATTGGTGAAGACATTACTTCCTTCGATGCCACAACATTTCAGATCAGTTGATGTTCACTTTTCTTTTACCGACAGGTTTTGGTATCACTGACAACTTGTTCATGCACTTGTTTACTGACGAGGCTCGGTCTATACCAGCAACTTTTGCTTTTAACCGATGCATCGCGGTAAATGTAGGCAGTCTTAACTTTGAGTGTATACCGACGGGTTTCAATATATATGCCCAAAAGCATAGTTATCACATATTTCAACAAGTACAACTATGATGAATATTTCTTATGCTAATTTGGAATTATATCAACATATTTATGGAGCTAATGTAAAGTAATAGCTTGGGGTAATGCAGTTCTATACTTACTTGTTCAGCTTAGGTGGGGTTGGTGATGTCACCAGATCTATTGGATGGGGTGTCACCATTTGTATTTCTCATTCCAACTTCATCATTTCTTGAATATTTTCTCCACATTTTGTCTCTAGCCCTCTAGATACCTTCAATGGTGTTTCCAGTGGGATATGTGCTTGTCTCTTTCATTTGGTCTCTGCAGTCTTTCTTGAGATGACCAACTTTATGACAGTGTAAGCATGCCATTCCAGGGTTTGTCCAGCCTCTATATTTTCTAGTCCATTATCTCATACAGTTTGCAGCAATGTGACCATAATTTCCACATGATGTACAATTTTTCCAAGTATTGTAGTCCCATACATACTGATTACCGATTTTCTTCGGTTGATAGGGAGTTTCTTGACCTTTAGGCTTCCATGATTTCCTTTTCTTTTTCCAGCATTCAAGAGTTGTGTGCCCATTCATTTTACATGTAGGACAATATTCATCCATGTAGGTTTCCTTCTTTGGTTGTTTCATCTCAGACTTACATTCATATACTTTATGACCTTTCTTGTTACATTTATAATAGAATCCTATGAATGAAGATGTAGATTTAGGAATACCTTTCATTTTGCCTCTACATACAGTTGATGTATGGCCTTGATTTCCACAGTGATTGCATGTAAGATTTCTTGGTCTTGGATTTTCATAGACATTCTTTGGATTGGTTTGGTTTGATGATTCTCCATTTTTTGGTAAAGCCTAGATTGTTGTTGTTGTTGACTCTTCGTTGTCCCTAAAGAAAATCATCCATTCTTTTATTTCTTTCTTCAGCCTTTTTGATAATTTCATTAAGTTGTTGCTGTATTCTTAATTCATGCTTTAAATTTTCATTCTCATCCCTCAATTCACTGATAGCTTCTATTCTTTCATTGAGTTCAACATTAGTCTTTTTGTGTCTTGACTCATAAGAATAATCTAATTTTTTATCTCATGGTGATGCTCTATAAGTATTTGTATTTTAGACTCTTTTTCTTGTAGCTTTTCAGTAATATTTCTCTATCATCAATAGCTAGTGTCCTTTCTTGTTCAGCCTGTCTAGCATTGTTCATGACATCAATCATTCTTACCACCTGTGTCTCTTGACCGATTTGCAAATATTTAACTTGTCCAGCCAGATGTAGATTTATTTCAGTTAGGATTGTGATGCTTTCTCCTGATGTATCTGATGCTTTGCTTGTAGTTGATCCTAAAGACTCAAATAAATCTAGTATCTCTTCCTCCTGATAATCTATCTCATTACTGCGAGATGCCATATTCTTTCTTTCATCCAGCAACTATCTCATGTTGATTCTAGCTTCTTTATACTGTTCATAGAATATCTGAATTTCAAGGTTTTTGTTCTCAATATTTTTTTATCAAGTTTGTACTTATCCATTGTATGATATTTTCTCTTAAGACTTTAATATTTCCAAGAAGAGACTTATCTCTGATACCAATTGTTGGGATTAATGGGAAGTATGTACTGAGAGAGGAGGGGTGAATTGTAAGGAAACTTAGGTGCGGAAACAACTTCCTACACTAATCTCTTAAGGAAAGTATTGTGCAAATTATTTTAAATCCTTACAATTTCAGATTCGTTAACTACTTTAACAATGATATTGCAGCCATATACCATGCATATAGAAAATAGAGAATGACACAATGATTTACCCTGGGGAAAACCTTTTGATAAAAAACCCCAGCACTCCGAAACCTGCACAATGTATTATCTTCAACACAATGGTTACAACACACTTGCAATGCAAGTTCTTTCAGGAGACAATCGACACTCAAAGACAAATCCAGTAGCTCGAGATCATACCAACAATACACTCTTTTCCTATTTTAGTTTGCAACCCTAAAAAATTCTTATACCATGCACTTTCCTTTTTAGGGCAACTTCCAAAGATAGCCGTATTAGGGTTTTACCATTCTCCGAGAAAATAGGAACCCGAAAATATACGATTGTGGAAGAGTGTACAGTACTCAACTTTATCAGTTGCCACATGTCTTGCATGTCTTCACCCATCATTGAATGTTCTAGAATATCTCTTACGTGTCATAGGAATCCATCATAACCGTTTCAACCATGATCTCCTTACACACAATTCAAGATGCTGACACATCAAGTGGAGTGACACGTCAACATGCCAACTAGACATGTACACTCACACTTAATTACATTATTTGCAAGAAATAAATTTTACAAAACAAATAATAAGAATAGGAATTATCCAAGGTTGAGACACCTTATTCCTAACATGAATCAGTACCTCTAAAACTTTTTGTATCCTTTAATCAATTAACCTTTGTAACTAATTGCATGTCCATTTAATCTGATCTAAACTATCTTGATGTGATTTATATCAATTCATAACATTAATAAACATGTGAATCACATAGAAGAATTCATGAAAGTAATTGACACATAACACAAGATATGATATCGTGGAAAACTCTTGTTAGGAAGTAAAAACTGCGGTGGGGATGACACCCACAAAACTTCACTATCTACAGATTGGAAGGGAGCCGGTTAAGGCTTACAATTTGATCACTTCTGATGATCTACCCTGTTAGGAGTATCGATGGAGACTTGTTAAAGTATACTCTGTTAAGAGCTTTAGCAACATTGTTAATTATGCACTCGGTTAAGAGATTTGATGTTGGACTGTTAAATCCACCTTCCTTGAAAGGAGTTTTACACTTTGCTCCACTTGTTAGAATGATAGAAAATTACAAATTGACTTGGTAAATCCAATCTCCTATTGCTGATACATATCCAATTTAGTTTACATAAACAGGATTATCACCTAATTGTGATTTATTAATACCTCTGATTATCGATTTCCTCTGTTCTTGGTTCTGCTAACCAAATCCTTCTTTTTCTGTTCTTGTTCTTGAAACTCTCAATTCAATCCATAGATGTGCTCATTCTGTTCTCCTCTCTCTTTTTCCTTCTCACACACATTTTAAATAATGATTACATCATCTATTTATAGATGGATTGAGTTCATCAAGTTTTGATAAAAACAATGTTGACTCTAAGATCAGGTTTATAACTTATACCTTAATCTCCTAGTCTAAGTGTTTTAAATCAGTTAGACTGATTAAAACACTTAAATTAATGTTTCTTGTCCCTAAAGAAATGCATTTAAAAAAAATTAAATATCCTATCAATAGAATACACTTGATTTATTTTACGTGGAAGTCAAATCCACTTTTTGCGGGCTACAACTGACTTTCAGTTTTGTCTGTCGGTCATGCTTGACTATCCTTCGGTTTTGTTTGTCGGTTGCACTGTATCTGTCTTGTCGGTCTATACTGTAACTTGCATTTCGGGCTCCTCTGTCGGGTTCCACTTTATCTTTCTACTTTGTGATTTTTAGTTTACACACCAACTTGTGTCATTGGTTCTCTGTGTACTTAGTCATCTTTGGTGATCTCTTAATCTGATCTTCGGTTTGCTCTTCCCTGTCTTTCGGTGTAGGCTTATCGAAAGTGTTGTTTGTATACTAATGGAAAATTAATGTCATCAACATCCATATATCACATGCGAGCTCATCGTCAAACATGGAGAGAGCCAACACAAGGGCAAGACAATAATGACAAAAGCAAGCTAGGGGGATATCTCAACTCCAAAACACTCAAGGCATGCAACCAAGTGAAAACATAAAAAATGCACAATAATACATAGCTCGATTAGCCACTATGCCAAGAGAATGGATTCACATGGAATACATAAAATGTCTTGTTAGAACACGAGGAAGAATTAAATGCACAAAATCAATAAAATACCCAAATTTCAAAAAAATCTGACAAAGCGCAAAAATCAGCATTTTAATATTAAATGAGAAAGTTTGGATTGCGAGAGAAAATAACCGAAATGACCTCAATACATTTTTCTTCAACAATCCTACTACAAAGCTGGAGTACTACAACTTTTAATAGGCCAATCACACCAAACATGGCGGCATACAAATTCTGGATGACACACAAAACAAGGAAAACCCCAAAATGCCAAAATTTCAAACATCTTAGAATTCAACGAAATAAAAACCCATAGGTCTAAATCCACCCAACAACATTTATAAAATAAAATTCCACTTCCGAGTATATAGAAAAAATCTGACAACATAACATTACCAAAATCCCAAAAAACCACATGGGAAAATATAAAATGCTCACACCTGTCCAACCGAATGGATAAATCAAACACAAATGTGGGGGAATGCTAATTCTGAGGCCACGATCCTATTGCAATTTATTTCATACAAAAAGATGAAGTAATTTAAAAATGGTGAGATGCTCTACCTCACACGAATGGTAAAAACCAAGAAAAGGGAGGAAATAATGGAGACTCCAAGAAAGCATAAATGAATCCACAAGAAGATGGAGATTCACGACACGAATCCAATGAGCCACTACCGACAAAAATTAGAGGACCCAGTCACTCCTAATGAATAAAATTCAAATTTATCCTTAAGAGATTTTTTGAGCGAATTCCCATTTTCTAAAGCATGAAGTGTGGAAAATAAACTTTTTCCCACAATATAAAGTCACTTTTCCAAAATGAATTTCAAATAGTTTATTTAAATAATTAAATAAACTATTTAACCTTTTTCCAAATTAAATGAAACCGATTCCAATTTAATTGGAATCCAACTACGACAAATTAGCCAGTAAGTAAAATTAATAGAAAAATTCCTCAAACACATTAAATCAATATTTAAATAAAATCCTTTCGCAACAATTGTGAGAACTCTAATGCACAGACAATCATTGGTCAATCAAAAATGAAATATGAATCCAAATTTACCAATGCGCACTAGAGAGAATAATCTATCAATAAAAGATACGCCATCCATACAGGAAGGGGTCAAATTTACTATCTCCTAGTGCCATTTCTTGGGATATAGGTACACAGTGAATTCCTAAAACTCAAGATGAATGTACCTGGTACCTATTCATTAAAACATGCAAACATCAAGTGCAGATGCTCAATATATAAATATTTGAAGCACGCATAAGGTAGATAATCACAGTGAAGGAGATCAAGACATCGTGTAGATCTGGAAAGCAAGTGACTCCAACTATGTCTTGCATCGTGTTGTCCCACTTTTAGTCCACATTCCTTTCAGACAAAAGTGAGTGTTTAATGTATAGTGGTGGTCTTGAAAGCTTCTTGTTAGTCCTAAGTCTAAGTCTAGAAAAATTTCCCTTAGGCTAGGGAGCCTTTATCAGATTTTTCCAAATTCCCTTCTCTTTTGTGAACTGGAGGGTTTATGTTTATAAGTTTATGTTTTCATCGGGTAGGTTAAGTTCCCAATCTGGTAAAGGCCATGGTTTGAAGATTTCTAACATCAGTGTTACACACAATGGAATTATGTAGCCATAATCCTTCATTATGTAGCTTGGCAAAAAATCGGTTTCGAGCCTCTCCACTGGCGAAAAAGTATCAACAGAGTGCATCTTCCACCGATGACTACTAAGTGATGTCTCAGCAAGAAGTATAGTTCTAAAATGGATCCTTTAGGCTTAAGAAGGGCTACTGTGTCTAGATTACACCTCTACAAGACAAAAGGAATGATTCAATAGAAATAAATCAAAGAAACAAGCCTAAAGGTGGAAAAGCAGAAAATGACTTCTCCCCTACTCCTACAGGCGGGTTTTGACCCACGGAGTATGTTTTCCACCAAACCATTTAAATAAAGCGATTTCAAGGAAGAACCTATCTCACAAAGAATCTGAGATATAAAGAAGGCAAATGAAATCAACACATGCCATTTTGGCATCCTGATAGACCAAATTTCCCCCTTGGCGGATTTTTGAACTGAGAGCACTCCAAAAGCACTTCTCCACCCAAAGGAGAAGCAGAAAAGTGATTTTTTGCTACCTCAGAAAAGTTACCCTTGTGGTTACTAAAATTGAAAAGACATTTTTTAATGGCCCATAAGAACAAGGCAATTAATTCAAATAAAGCCGTTTTACTTCACACCGGACTGTTTCATTAATGTTGAGCTCTTTTCATTTGTGTGGCACGGGAAGTCGGCTGATAAATAGTAAAAATTCAAAATTTATAAGATCAGTTGGAGATTGCCAATAGGAGCCACTGTTTCCTTAACATATTGCTTAGATTTGAATCTTTAATATTGGTTCTTCTTTGTCCCTGCATTCTCAAAGACATTCCTAATTCCCGAATCAAATCATTTGAATCATGGCTTCTAGATTTATAGGATTCAATGGAATGAACAACATTACTTCTAAATGGCATAAGATTTCAGATACATCCCTGAAGTTCTTTGACATGAAAAACTTCCATAATAGATTAAAGGTGGACCAGATACATCCCATTACTGAGAAGTTGAAGGAGAGTAGATTAGTTGAGGCCACTGGTTTTCCCGTGGCTATTCAAGCCCCAGAATTAATCCGGGAATGCATTTCTTGATACAACCTAGATACCAAGAAAATTCTCTTGCCCAATGATATGGTGCTACTATCTATTGACAGGGAATCAGTCCAGAACTCACTTTGTATCCCAGAGCAAGCTGAGTATTCTGAAATGACATACAGTCAAGCAGTGACTGAATATATTGCCAAAAAGTCAGTTTGGAAAAAGGAGATAATGAAAGCATGGTTTCAAGAACCCAAGAGTGCCAAAGGGAAGCTTCCAAAGACATTATATGACACTAACCTAAATCTAGAGATCATTGACATTCTGGTGTTACTCCATAGGATCAGAGGTGAGAGTGAGGCTTTCAATTTTGTTGATCATCACTTCTTCCTGGTTCAGGTAATCTGTTCCCAACATCACTTGATCGATTGGGCCCTTATGGTAAGTGAGAACCTTTCGGAAGCCCTAGATAGATCTAAGCACCATAATGAATTTTATATGTCTTCAGTTCTGTTGTATATTCTGGAAATAATACAAATTTGACCAAGACTTCCTAGATTAGAGGAATTTCCTGATGATGTTAAGAGTTACAAATTCTTCCCCTCTTTACAATTACATAACAGCTATGCAGAATACCTTCAGGTTAATGATGAATTTACAATGAGATTGTGTAGGGAGTTACAAGGCTATCCAAAAGGAGATTCTGCCCCAAATCCATGGTTTTCATCAGCCAATTTGGATGCTATTTCATTTGATTCAGAGATTTCTCATATCTTCGTCTTGCAGGTTTTGATGACTTCCCTTTGAAGCTGCCCAGTTATCCTACGGATATGATCGTACTGGTGGAGGTGATGAGACAAGCTCTGCAAGTGAATGTGATATGTGCTGATGCCAAGAAGAAAGGCTATGACTTCCCCTTGACTATTGGTGCCTACAGTTGTGCTTCCCAGTCTGAGGTGAAGAATTTCCTAAAGGCATTCTCTAAGAGGTTTTCGTTGGAAACCTATGATGTCCTGAGGCTACAATACGACCCAGTTAATTATGCTTGTGATCATCTGCAAATGGGCTGAGCTATCCAGCATGTAGATGACATTGAAGACTACTGGGCCAATTGTAGGGATGATCTAGAGAGTAGAGATAGGTTCTATGCCAGATTAACCATTGAACAAATCAAAAAGTTCAAGGTCAATTTTGTAGTCGAAGGGCTACTATATGATAGCTAGCACATGTATGATAACATCTATCTCAAGAAGATTAAGCCTCTCTCCATCAGTTTTGAGCCCATGTTAGATCAAGCCGTCGGTGACTTGCAGACCCTAATGAGTGGCATTTATAAGAGGATAGAGTAGTGGGTTGAATGGACATCAGGGAGAAGGAAGAGGTCAAAAAGGAAGCCCCCTACTCAAAGAACTCCGACAAAGGATTCCTCCAAAATCGCAACAACTTCCTTGGTAATACTCCCAACTATGTCCAAAAGTTCTTCTCAGCCAGCTGGTGGAGGTGATGAACCTCCTGAAAAAGAATTTTAGCCAAAGAAGACTTGTGGAGAAGGTTCACTCCCAAATATCGGAACAAAAAAGGATCTCACCAAGGATTTAGAACCGGAGAGGTCAGTAAAAGCTGTCACAATAGATGTACTAGTTGAGACCTCGACCTAGGATTCTCCAAGAAGAGGGTCTCCCATCATAGTGGAAGTGGGTGAAGATGCTGCTTCAACCACTTAATCAGAAGGAGAATCCAGGAAGAAATAGAAGGTTGCTTCAGTAGAAAAATTGGTGTCCTCTTCTCTTACTTTAGTAAATCCATTTTCTTCGAAACCAAAGGCTACACCTCCAGTCATTAGGAAGTTGTTCATTGAGGAGTTGGTTTCTGCCAACAAAGTTACTAGCGCAGAGTCATGGATAGAAAATACTCTAGAATGCAAGAGGAAGAGGGCAGAAGAAGGGGCTTCCAACAAAGATACTTTGTCATGAGATTTTCAGCCCAAGGCTGCTATGAGAAAATAGAAGAAAGTAAAGATGATGTCTACTCTAGGTCATGACCGTAAGACCGGGCACTTCACTATGGAAGTGGCCAAACCAACCAAGGATGGTAGATTCAAAGATATGACCGCTTCAGATTTCTAGTTGCAGTCATTTGATATGGGGTTAGCTCTCCATGAAACCAAGGTAGACTGGTGGAAGTCTACTAATGTGGTGATAGAAGAAGAACTCAAGGGGCTAAAGACTGCCAAGGTTCAACTGAAGGCAGAAGTGGCTGAGCTGATAAATTTTAGAAGACAGCTCCTCACCCTGATTGTAAGTGTTCCCAGCACCCAATCCACCTTTGACCCCAGTGCGGTAGAGAATCAAGCTATATTGGCCAAGTTATAGGAAGATCTCCACTTCATGCAGATCGGTAGAGGATGGGGTGAGAGACTCAAATCTGAAGGGTTGACAGTTGTTGAGTAGTTGGGTAATGCTCTCTTGAGGTTGGAGACAGAAAGAAATAACATCAAAAAGAATTTACAAACTCTCACATCTTTGAGAGTGAAGTGTCAGGAGTGTATAGTGACGCTCCATGTAGCTGTGAAGATTAAGACAAAAGAGGCATTGAAAGCCAAGATTCTATAGAAGGGAGATGAACCTCTAATCAAGTGGCTTCAAAGGTTAGAGTTCAAAATTGAAATTATTATCTAGGCTAAGACGGGGTTGCAACAAGTAGACATTAAGGTCAAAGAAGAACAGAACAAAGATTTCAAGATTCTTCAAGGTTTACATATAGAATCTCAGACAAGTGGAGAAGGTAAGGAAATGATAGGACTGGCCAATATGTAGAAATCATTCTCTGATTATGTAGACAAGTTGTTAGAGCCATCTTCCACCCACTTGGACAAAGTTCCAGAACTTCAACAATTGAGCAAATATGTTTATAAAGCCATGGAAGAATTGAAGGATCAGACAGATGCAATCAAAATTATAGCTAAAGAGCATTCCAGATGGCTCATTCGATACACTAATGTCCACGTTAATAGACATGAAGAACTCATCAAGGTTATCACAACTGTCACTGCCTATAGGGCTAAATTAGGCAAAGGGAGCGAAACCAAAGCTTAAGTAGATTCTCTCTTTGTACTAAATTTTGATCAATATGTAATAGATAATCTTTCAGTTATCAATTCTAGTTGGGGAAGTTAAACCATTTTGGTTACCCCCTTTTTTGTAACGGCCCAACCTAGGACTCTATATGTACTATTTCCAAAATCAATAAAAAAGTTGGCTATATTTTGGTGTGAAAGATAGCATTTTGCTGAGTCAAATTTGTATGTCTGAATACCATTGTTTTATCTGTTCCATTTGCATTGCACTTATCTTTTTGTTGAATTCAGATGTTTCTTTGAAGTTGGATTTACAATCTGTGTTCGAGCCAGAGCTTTGTATTATGATTTGATACAATTAGCAAAAGGGGAAATTTGTTGTTATCTTAAGTTTGGGAAACGTTCTTATGATATAGATTGATTCATTGTTGTTCCATCATTAATCTTTATTCTTGCATCTGTATTTTTAGTAGAAGTTCACGCATTATCAATTTTGAGAGTTAGTTTGATTGATGAAATCTCAGAGTTGGCTAGATTTAGAATTGAATTTGTCCCGCCTGAGCTATTTCCTACCTAGGATTTGCTTGGTTTGCCTCTTCTATTCTCAGGTTAAGAACATACCCCTGTTAGATTAGGAAAGTGAAAAATTCACTAAAAATCATTCATATAAGGGAGCTGTACCTTTAAATTTAGAGGGAAATTAGTTTTTTCAATAAAAATTTTCCAACTGTTGTATTCGATTGTTCTTAAGCATTTTGGGTATTTTAGAGTTAAATTGAAAAGAACAATCTATTTACTAATAGATTTTTGGTGACTCTACTAGGGAGACGAACAATCATTACACCAAAAGCATATCATGAGGAAAGATGGTGCTTCCCCATGAAAATATAGTTCCTGTACTCCAATTAAATCTTGGTTTTCAAGATGATCAAGAAGACTTTATTTCCTTGCTGAACACTTTTGCCTGGAGGAACAGAAGAAGCACCGAACATTACAGAAATGCCAGTCAAGTGCTAGAGCAAGAAGAAGCTAGAGAAGAAGCACTTGAAAGAGCCTTCCAAAGGAGAAATCAAAGAAGAGTATAACACCAAGCCGAGCATAAAGCTTGGCCACAAAATTAGTCAAAAATATGGAGCCTAAAAGATTTCTCAGGACCACAAAGAAAGAAGGAAGTACAGATCCAGCCTTTGAGAGACTTGCAGATATTAACTTTGCTCTGCTTGAAGTACCTCACCGAAGAAACAAAACTGCAAAAAGCCAAATCAGACCTTCTTCACCCCCTAAGCAGTCTACTCTTTTATCCACCACTTGCCAAGTGTTAACGTTACATGGAGTAGTTTCTCCCCCTGTTATCAATCTAACCCCTTATTTACCTCAAGTAACAATGGCTCTCCCTTGGGCCGCTTCCATCGGACCTCTGTAATTAGCAGCATACAATCCTCTTCTCTCAGGGTATAGAAAGAATTTTCCTAAATTTTCTGGAGACAGGAAAGTATCTACAGATGAACATATTGCTGCATTCTTTTCTTCTGTCAATATTCTAGCAGTATGGGAAGAGGATGTGGCCGTTAGATTATTTTTTGAGACCCTTGTTGAGGGCACTACTGATTGGTTTCACCACCTACAAAATTCTTCTATTATAGACTGGGCATCCATGAGGGATGCTTTTGAATGAAGGTTTAAAACTACGGAAGATGAACATGCTCTATTGACGCAATTAACATCTATCAAGAAAGAACCTTCTATTAGTATGAGATATTTCATAGCTAAATTCCATAAGCTCATAAATCATATTCCAGTGGCTGACAGGCCTATAGCGGGGAATTTGAAAACATTCTTTATAAGTGCTATGCCACTAGACATCAATTATGATCTAAGAAGAGTTAATCCTGCAGGTTTGGATGTGACATAGAGAACTGCCATGGAAATTGAAGATCACATGATCTCATCTGGAAAATGGAAGAGGGAAAAATAGTCAAGAGCCAGTTCTAGTGGTACTACATCGTCTGATGAAATGATCCAAAAATTGTCAAATTAATTCATCGCCTTCAAAAGGCAACTTCCTAGATTCAATAAGCCTTATCAACGGAACTATCAAGAGAAACCTGGGAGGGGCAATGATGGGAGGAATACTGACGGTAAAGAACTATAGTTAACTGGTCCACCACAAAGACTAGCTATTGAAGCCCCCCCTAAAAGAGGGAATATGTGCGCCTTTCATCTAACTACAGATCACGATGGAGAAAGCTGCCCTGATGTAGCCCGTGCTTGGAAAATGCATCAAACTGATGAATGGAATGCTGGAGTCTCCGACATCGAACCAGACTCATACTCGCATGGCAACTCTGAAAACTTATATTTAGAGTATGAGTCCAATTCAGAACAAGGAGCAACATGTTATGTGACCATAGACGGGACTTCCTATATGGTCTTGACCAAGAGCTAGAAAGATAAAGGTCATGTCTCTTCCCCCCCACCTAAAAATAATGAGGCGTCTACCTCCAACTCTAAGGAAGCCAATCAAGGTGTGAAAATTCTACAACTAGGTAAGGAGCAAAGCTCTTTTGACATTATTCAATTCTGTAGAGACTCAAATTCAAATCTCTCCCATAGATTATCTCAAATCCAATCCTATAGAATTGCAGAAATTAGTAGATTATTGTAATGAAGGGAATCAAAACCTAAACCAGAACATCATGAATACTATAGAAAATGAGTCAATTTTTGCAAAGCCCATTAAGCAAGGTGAATCATCTGTGTTAGCTACTTTCGCAAGTCAGAAGTATGATCCATTCTATGTGTCTTTATATATTAATGGATGCAAGTTAAGAAATTGTATAATAGACTCTGGGGCCTCAGATAATGTGATGCCATCAACAATAGCTAAAGCTTTAGGACTTACCCTTACTAAAGTTCATGGTAGGTGCTATTCTATGGACTCCAAGAAAGTACCTCTGGTTGGACAAATTAAGGATGTGCAAGTGGCTCTGGCAGTGCATCCTGAGAAGAAGATGCTGTTAACAATTCTGGTTGCTGATATACCTGCTAGCTACAGTTTTTTGCTAAGCAGGAGTTTCTATAGAGATCTAGGAGGGGAAATAAAGTTAGATTGGTCACAAGCTTTAATCCCAGTGGGTAATAAAAAGATTAAATTGGTCCCAGAAGAGAAAGCTAAGTTTACAATGCTGAAATATGATGATCCTAAAGCCCAAATTCTGTATCAAGAATTGGAATTTGGAAACTATATGCTATTTACTGATGATCACAATGAGGAGGTGAAACCAGGAGAACGGGGAAAGGAATTTTCCACCGAAGAAGAGTCATGTCAAATCTGGACACTTGAATTTGATGGCAGTTGTGCTTCGTCAAGATCCGGTGTAGGTGTGGTCTTGATATCACCAGATGGACTATGTGAGCCTATGGATTACAAATTAGAATTTAGAAATACCAAAAATACTGCTGAATATGGATCCCTTCTGTTAGGAATCATTGCTGCAAAGGAAAAGGGCATGAAGATTTTGAGAGCTCGTGGTGATGCAGAGCTTATCGTGCGCCAGGTTAAGAATCAATACTCTGTTAAAAATCACAGATTAAAGAACTACAGAAATAGAGTATGGGATGAGATAGAAACACTAGACACATTCTTTATTGAATTAGTGCCAAGAGAGTTGAATGCCAAAGCGGACTCCCTGGCTGTGTCAGCTTCATTACTCCTTCCCCACCCAAAATTCAAAGATAAGAAGTACCAAGTGGAAGTCATATATCGACCATCCATACCTGACATTGTGGAAGATTGGAAAGTGCTTGAAGATGACAAGAATATCCTTCTCTTTCTAGAGAGTGGTGGCGACTTCCACAAAGAAGTCCATGTCAATCATAAAGGAGATCATCCGGACAAGCAAAAGAAAGATAACTTAGAGTTTATCTAGCTGCAAGGTAATATCATTCCACCCCATCTAGTTACTCTTGAAAAACTTTTCAACATGTACGACACTTTTGTGAAGAAGAAAAGAATCAAAAGAGGTCCTACTACTAGAAAATATGAAGGAATGAATATTGGAACTGAGAAAGATCCCAAGATGATCAACATTGGGAAGTGATGTACTGAAGAATAACGTAATGAGGCTAGGAAACTCTTCCTAGAATATTCAGACGTTTTTGCCTGGAGCTATGAAGACCTAAAAAGTTTTATGGGTGGGAAATTCAAGCATCAAATCCCCTTAAAACTTGAAGCTACCCCATTTAGGAAAAATAAAAGGAACTATAATCCCAAAGTTGCTGATGCAATATTTAAGGAACTAGATAAAATGCTTAAAGCAAGGATCATCTATCCTATACACCACTCTACCTGGGTGGCAAACATAGTGCCTGTGAGGAAGAAGAACGGAGAGATAAGAATCTATGTAGACTTCAGAAATCTTAACCAATTTTCTTTGAAAGACAATTATGCTCTTCCCAATATGGATCACTTACTGCTGATCATAGCCAGAGCTGAAATGATGTCTATGTTGGACAAATTTTTAGGATATAAATAGATAGAAGTTGAGAAGGCAGACCAGCATAAAATGGCATTCACCACCCCGTGGGGCACTTTTGATTACTACAGAATGCCATTTGGACTAATCAACGCTGGAGCTAATTTTTAGAGAGGTATGGACCTTTCCTTCAGTGATATGAAGAATAAAATAATTGGTATGTCTTTGGAAAATCTTACTGTATTCTCTAGGAAAAGAATAGATCATATAAATGACTTAAGGAAAGTATTACAAAGGTTTCGGGAGGATGGGATTTCATTAAATTCCAAGAAGTCGATCTTCTGTGTAACCGAGGGGAAATTTCTAGGTCACATTGTCTCCCAAGAAGGCATAAGAATCGATCCAGAAAGGGTCAGAGCTATTCGACAATTGAGTTTACCTATGAATAAAACTAGAGTAAAATCTTTTTTTGGTCAGGTTAACTTTCTCAGGAGGTTCGTTCCAGATTTTTTTGGAAATTACTAAATGTATAGTTGATATGATGAAGGGAAATGTGAATTTCAAGTGGAATGAATCTGGTAAGCAAGCCTTCAAAAACATAAAGAAAGCCATAGCCAATGCTCTGGTGTTATGTCACACAAATTATAAGAAAGACTTTGTAATCTATTGTTATTCGTCTGAACATACTCTATCAGCCATTCTCATGTAGGAAAATGAGGAGGGAGTACAAGCCCCTATTGATTTTATGAGCACACCTCTAAAAAATCATGAGCTAAAATACTCCCAAACTGAAAAACATGCTTTCACATTCGTTAAGGCTTTAAAGAATTTCAGATTCTATGTCTTACATTCACATTCTCTTGTGTATGTACCTGATATCATAGTAAAAAGCATATTGACTCAACAGGATGTAGGATGTAACAACAGAGGAGAATGGGTAGCTAAAATGCAAGAATATGATGTAGAGATCAAGCCCACAAGTCTGGTGAGAGGAAATGCACTATGCTGGGCAATGGCGGAAAACCAAGTAGGCGAAGATCCAGAAGCTACATAATTGGTTTTGGCAGTAAGTATGCAAGAACCCTGGTTTGAAAACATCGTGTATTTCCTTAAATATGGTGAATGCCCTAAAGGAATGACTTCTAAGAAAAGAAGAGACCTAAAACTGAAGGCTTCTAAATATGTTATCTGGGAAGATAGGTTATCTAAGAGATCAATAGATGGGACCTTTCTCCAATGTGTCGATAGACAACAACAAGAGAATTTGTTAAAAGTATTTCATGATGAAGCCTGCGGAGGACATTTCTCCTTGTCAGTTACCTCATTCAAGATTTTGAGGCAGTGTTATTACTGGCCAGGAATGTTTAGAGACGCTTACCACTGGGTATGAAAGTGTGAGAAATGCAAAATGTTTACCGGTAAGCCACAGTTAGCAGCGTTGCCTCTGAGACCGGTGATAATTGAAGGACCTTTTCAACAGTGGGGTCTTGATTTTATTTGTCCTATAAACTCCACATCTAGTGTAGGTCATACCTACATAATCACTGCGACTGACTACTTCACAAAATGGGTGGAGGTGAAAGCAACCAAGAGGACTACTTCAAAAGTAGTATGTGAATTCATCAAAGAAAGCATCTTGGTAAGGTTTGGTGTGCCTATTAAGTTAGTTATGGATAACGCTGCATACTTTTCTTTTCAAGAAATTACTGAATTTTGCTTCAAGTACGACATCATGGTCAGTCATTCTTCTCACTATTTCCCTCAAGGGAACAACCAAGCCAAATCTAGCAATAAAAACTTGGTGAATATCATGAAGAAACTTGTAGCAGACAACTAGAGAATGTGGCATAAGAAAATATATGAAGCCCTCTGGGCAGATAGAGTGACTCCAAAAAGAGCCATAGGTGTATCCCCTTTTGAACTTGTTTATGGAGTAGAGGCCAACCTTCCATTACCACTAGAGTTAGCAACCTGAAAAACTGAGAACAATAGTAGAAGATGACATATATGAAAATGGTTTAGAAAAGAGGATTCTGTACCTAAACAAACTGGAAGAAGAAAGAGAGAAAATGGTAGACCACATTACACAACATCAGATACGTGTAAAGAGTTTGTTTGATAAAAAAAGTAGACCCTAGAAATTTATGATAGGAGACATGGTGTTGTTGTGGGACAGACATAGGGAACCCAAGGGCATGCATGGAAAATTTGAAACACTATGGAAAGGATCTTTCAAGATCCATCAAGCGTTTGAGAAGAATTCTTTCAAATTAACATATCCAGATGGTGAAGTGCTACCCCTGACATATAATGGTCAAGATTTGAAGCTTTATCAGATTTAAGTTGAAAACAGGTAACCCCTGTATTGTACAATAGTTACGTTTAGTTCCTACTTTTATTTTCCTAGTTAGGTTTCCTTCCTATTTTCTCTTTCCGTGTCCTGCTTTAGTTTTGTTGTGAGCCATCTTTTGTTGAGCTTTGCGAAACTAGAGATTTGAGATTCCTTGCTTGGACATGTGAATGTCCAAGTTCCCAGACAAAGCCAACTATTGCCCCACTTTTAGTCCACATATCTTTCAGACAAAAATGAGTGTTTAATGCATAGTGGTGGTCTTGAAAGATTCTTGTTAGTCCCGAGTCCAAGTCTAGAAAACTTTCCCTTAGGCTAGGGAGCCTTTACTGGATTTTTCCAAATTGCCTTCTCTTTTGTGAACCGGAGGGTTTCTATTTATGAGTTTATGTTTTCATCAAGTAGGTTAAGTTCCCAATCTGGTAAAGGCCATGGTTCAAAGATTTCTAACATCATTGTTATACACAATGAAAGTATGTAGCCGTAATCATTCATTTTGTAGCTTGGCGGAAAATCAGGTTCGAGCCTCTCCACTGGCAGAAAAGTATCAACAGAGTGCATCTTCCATCGATGACTACTAAGTGATGTCTCAAAAATAAGTATAGTTTTAAAATGGATCCTTTAGGCTTAAGAAGGCCTGTTGTGTCTGGATTACACCTCTACAAGCCAAAATAAATGATTCAATAGAAATAAATCGAAGAAACAAGCCTAAAAGTGGAAAAGCAGAAAATGACTTCTCCCCTACTCCTACAGGCAGGTTTTGACCCACAGAGTATGCTTTCCCCCAAACCATTTAAATGAAGAAATTTTGAGGAAGAACCTATCTCACAAAGAATTTGAGATATAAAGAAGGAAGATGAAATCAACACATGCCATTTTGGCATCCTGATAGACCAAATTTCCCCCTTGGTAGATTTTTGAACTGAGAGCACTCCAAAAGCACTTCTCCACCCAAAGGAGAAGCAGAAAAGTGATTTTTCACTACCTCAGAAAAGTTACCATTGCGGTTACTAAAAGTGAAAAGACATTTTTTAACGGCCCGTAAGAACAAGGTAATTAATTCAAATAAAGCCGTTTTATTTCATAACGGACTATTTCATTAATGTTGAGGTCTTTCCATTTCTGAGGTGTGGGAAGTCGGCCGATAAACGGTAAAAATTCAAAAGTTATAAGGTCAGGTGGAGATTGCCAACAGGAGCCACTATTTTCTTAACATATTGCTTAGATTTGAAGCTTTAATATTGGTTCTTCTTTGTCCCTGCATTCTCAAAGACATTCCTCATTCCCGAATCAAATAATTTGAATCATGGATTCCAGATTCATGGGATTCGACGGAATGAATGACATTACTTCTGAATGACATAAGATTTTAGATACATCCCTGAAGTTCTTTGATATGAAAAACTTCCAGAATAGATTAAAGGTGGACCAGATACATCCCATTCCTGAGAATTTGAAGGAGAGCAGATTAGTTGAGGCCGCTATTTTTCCCATGGCTGTTCAAGCCCCAGAATTAATCTGGGAATGCATTGCTCGATACAACCCAGATACTAGGCAAATTCTCTTGACCAATGATACGGTGCTACTATCTATTGACAGAGAATCAGTCGAAAACTTGCTTTGCATCCCAGAGCAAGCTGAGTATTTAGAAATGACATACAGTCGAGCAGTGACTAAATATATTGCCAAAAAGTCAGTTTGGAAGGAGATAATGAAAGCATGGTTTCAAGAACCCAAGATTGCCAAAGGGAAGCTGCCAAAGACATTATATGACACTAACCTAAAGCCAGATATTGTTGACATTCTGGTGTTACTCCATAGGATCAGAGGTGAGAGTGAGGCACTCAATTTTGTTGATCATCACTTCTTCCTGGTTTAGGTAATATGTTCCCAACATCACTTCATCGATTGGGCCCTTATGGTAAGTGAGAACCTTTCGAAAGCCCTAGATAGAGCTAAGCACCAGAATGAATTTTATATGTCTTTAGTTCTGTTGTATATTCTGGCAACAATACAAATTTGGCCAAGACTTCCTAGATTAGAGGAATTTCCTGATGATGTTAAGAGTTATGAATTCTTCCCCTCTTTACAATTACATAACAACTATGCAAAATACCTTCAGGTTAATGATGCATTTACAATGAGATTGTGCAGAGAGTTACAAGGCTATCTAGAAAGGAGAGTCTCCCCTAAAGCCATGGCTTTCATCAGCCAGTTTGGATGCTATGTCATTCAATTTGGAGATTTCTCATACCTTCATCTTGCAGGTTTTGATGACTTCCCTTTGAAGCTGTCCAGATATCCTACGGATATGATCGTGCTAGTGGAGGTGATGAGACAAGCTATGGAAGTGAATGTGATATGTGCTGATGCCAAGAAGAAAGGCTATGACTTCCCCATGAATATTGGTGCCTACAGTTGTGCTTCCCAGTTTGAGGAAAAGAATGTCCTAAAGGAATTCTCTAAGACGTTTTTTGTTGGAAACCTATGATGTCCTGAGGCCACAATACGACCAAGTTAATTATGCTCATGATTATCTACAAATGGGCCAAGCTATCCACCATGTAGATGACATTGAAGACTACTGGGCCAATTGTAGGGTGATCTAGAGAGCAGAGATAGGTTCTATGCCAGATTAACCATTGAACAAATAAAAAAGTTCAAGGTCAATTTTGTAGTCAAAGGGCTACTAGATGACGACCAGCACATGTATGATAACATCTATCTTGAGAATATTAAGCCTCTCTCCATCAGTTTCGAGCCCATGTTAGATCAATTCGTCGGTGACTTGCATACCCTAATGAGTGGTATTTATAAGAGGATAGAGTAGTGGGTTGAATGGATAGCAGGGAGAAGGAAGAGGTAAAAAAGGAAGCCCCCTACTCAAAGAACTCTGACAAAGGATTCCTCCAACATCGCAACAAATTCCTCGGTAATACTCCCAACCATGTCCAAAAGTTCTTCTCAGCCAGCTGGTGGAGGTGACGAACCTCCTAAAAAAGAATTTCAACTAAAGAAGACTTTGGAGAAGGTTCACTCCCAAATATTGAAACAACAAAGGAGCTCACCAAGGATGCAGAACTGGAGCGGTCAGTAAAAGTAGTCACAGTAGATATACCGGTTGACACCTTGACCCAAGATTCTCCAAGAAGAGGGTCTCCCATCATAGTGGAAGTGGGTGAAGCTACTCTTTCAACCACTGAATTAGAAGGAGAGGCCAAGAAGAAATAGAAGGTCACTTCAGTAGCCAAATTGGTGTCCTCTTCTCCTACTTTAGTAAATCCATTTTCTTCGAGACCAAAGGCTACACCTCCAGTCATCAGGAAGTTGTTCATTGAGGAGTTGGTTTCTGCCAACAAAGTTACTAGCGCAGAGTCATGGATAGAAAATACTCTAGAATGAAAGAGGAAGAGGATGGAAGAAGGGGATTCCAACAAAGATACTCTGTCATGAGCTTTTCAGCCCAAGGCTACCATGAGAAAACATAAGAAAGTAAAGAATATGTCTACTCTAGGTTGTGACACTGAGACCGGGCACTTCACTATGGAAGTGGCCAAGCCAACCAAGGATGGTAGATTTGAAGATATGACTGCTTCAGATTTTTAGTTGCAGTCATTTGATATGGGGTTAGCTCACCATGACACCAAGGTAGATTGGTGGAAGTCTACTAATGTGGTGATAGAAGAAGAACTCGAGGGGCTCAAGAATGCCAAGCTTCAACTGAAGGAAGAAGTGGCTGAGATGAAAAATTTCATAACACAACTCCTCACCCCAATTGCAAGTGTTCCCAACACCCAATACACCTTTGATCCCAACGCGGTAGAGAATCAAGCTATATTGGCTAAGTTACAGGAAGATCACCACTTCATGCAGATTGGTAGAGGATGGGGTGAGAGACTCAAATCAAAAGGGTTGGAAGCTATTGAGTAGTTAGGTAATGCTCTCTTGAGGTTGGAGACAGAAAGGAATAACATTGAAAAGAATTTACTAACTCTCACATCTGAGAGAGTGAAGTGTCAGGAGTGTATAGTGACGCTCCATTTAGCTGTGAAGATAAAGACAAAAGAGGTGTTGAAATCCAAGATTCTACAGAAGAAGATGAACCTCTAATCGAGTGGCTTCAAAGTTTAGAGTTCAAAATTGAAATGATTATCCAGGCCAAGATGGGATTGCAACAAGTAGACATTAAGGTCAAAGAAGAACAAAACAAAGATTTAAAGATTCTTCAAGGTTTGCATACAGAATCTCAGACTAGTGGATAAGGTAAGGAAATGATGGGACTGGCCAATATGTAGAAATCATTCTCTGATTATGTAGACAAGTTGTTAGAGCCATCTTCCACCCACTTGGACAAAGTGCCAGAACTTCAACAGCTGAGCAGATGTGTTTATAAAGCCATGGAAGAATTCAAGGATCAGACAGATGCAATCAAAAGTTTGGCTAAAGAGCATTCCAGATGGCTCATCTAATACACTAATGTCCACATTAACAGACATGAAGAACTCATCAAATTTATCACAACTATCACTGCCTATAGGGCTAAATTAGGTAAAGGGAGCAAAACCGAAGCTTAAGTAGATTCTCTCTTTGTACTAAATTTTGATCAATATGTAATGGATAATCTTTCAGCTATCAATTCTAGTTGGGGAATTTAAACCATTTCTATTACCCCTTTTTTTTGCAATGGACCAACCTGGGACTCTATATGTACTATTTCCAAAATCAATAAAAAGGTCGGCTAAATTTTGGTGTGAAAGATAGTATTTTGCCGAGTCAAACTTGTATGTCTGAATACCATTGTTTTATCTGTTCCATTTGCATTGCACTTATCTTTCAGTTGAATTTGGATGTTTCTTTGAAGTTGGATTTACAATTTGTGTTCAAGCCAAAGCTTTGTATTATGATTTGATACAATTAGCAAAAAGGGGAAATTCATTGTTATCTTAAGTTTGGGAAACGTTCTTATGATATAGATTGATTCATTGTCGTTCCATCATTAATCTTTAGTCTTTCATCTATATTTTCAGTAGAATTTCATGCATTATCAATTTTAAGAGTTAGTATGATTGATGAAATCTCAGAGTTGGCTAGATTTAGAATTGAATTCGTCCTGCCTGAACTATTTCCTGCCTAGGATTAGCTTGGTTTGCCTCTTCTGTTCTCAGGTTAAGAACATACCCCTATTAGATTAGGAAAGAGAAAAATTCACTGAAAATCATTCATATAAGGGAGTTTTACCTTTAAATTTAGAGGGAAATTAGTTTTTTCAATAACAATTTTCCAACTGTTGTATTCGATTGTTCTTAAGCATTTTGGGTATTTTAGAGTTAAATTGAAAAGAAAAATCTGTTTACTAACACATCGTACCAACACCAACAGGAAAAATGCATAGCAGTGGTGCAATACAACAATACACACCATATAATCGCATTAATATTGCATCTAAATTAAAAGAATTTATATAAACCATTTTATGACTATTCTAAGAATAATCCACTGAATGTAAATAATTGATATATCCACAACATATATAGAAGACACAATATAAATCCCGGTGTCCAATAAAATCATCCAGATCACAAATAAATAATATCAAATACAAAATACACCATATCATCATAAGCCATCATCATGTAGATATGATCAAAATAAAAATGACAACATATCTAACATATAGATCAATAATACTACAATAGCTAAAATAAAGTGCGGTAATCAAATATATCACACAATGCAATCACTGGTCACATCACAGAACAAAATTGTGATACAATAAAAATACAATAACCACTGACACAAACCTCAGTGACACTGTCAAATCACATAAAAATCCAAAAAATGTAAGTGTCATTCATGACCCCAACAATAATCTCAGAATGAACAAAAAAATCCACTAAACTGGGTGCATCTCACAATGCCAACATAAAAGAATAACATGGGAATAGTCATCGCATCACAAGGTCATTTCAACCAATCACTAGGAACAAAAATAAGCATCACCAATCTAAAGAAAGGAATCATGAATTAGGTACACAACCATTCATAACACAATGGTTCTCACAATTGTGAATAGAGTTTAAACATCTTTCTGATTCAACTACATAAGTTAGATCACCTTGAAGGTATAAACCTCTCACGGGTCCACCATGCTCACAATATAAAACCATATAAGGTTAAATCCATGTCCATTAGGATGACATGCAAAAATAAAATGGGAGAGACACTATATCATCCCCCCAAAGACTAGGCTTACTCCTGGAAGCTTGCAAGTTATACCAAGGAGCGCACCAAGTGCAAGATTGAAAACCATTCCAATGCAAGAGTAGCCATCCGAATTCTCTAAAATTTAGGTCCAAATGAAACCAAATCCTTACCAATTAACCTCACCAATACTGAATGATTACACACACACACAAAAAGAGCATAAAAAAATCTCAATATCCTCCAACAAGGATCATAATACATGCTAGGAAAGACAAATCTAGCTACAATATCTACCAAAAGAGGCACAACACAAGCCACTCTACCTCATCTTGAGGTGTCTATCCATAAAAAAATGTCTTCCAAGACCTCTCCAAGATCAAAGAACTAAGAAATTCCAAGTCAATAGACATTTTATTTAGTGGTAAAGTAATTTTGTAAGCACCAAGGAGGTGCTGAGTTCAAATCTTGTTCTGACACAATCAAGGATGAAGAAACCTCAAGGAGATTAGTCCAAACCTTGCAGCCAATATAACACAATGGAAGAAACAAGACGAGAAACAATAAGATGAGAGATTCAACCTTTATATCATCAAAAAATAATGTACATTAGATCTACAAGATGTTGTCATGACTACAACACAAAATAACAAGCATAGATCGACCGCCAACCAAAACACCAGGCTGATCAAACAAGAAATAAAAAATATTTTTGTTTGATGCAAGATTTCAAAGATCCTAAGATTCTCCTACATTAAACACCCCAGGTAAAATAAATTGTTCCATAAGGGAAACTTATGAACATTTGACAAGTTGTGGAAAAAAATCCCATGCTTTATTTTGACCCAAACATCCTCTTCATCTATAAATCTTTGTCTTTGTACCTATGCACTTTGCTCTATCAGATCCATCAAATTACTTCTCTCTCTACTCCCTTTATCATATCTTATATTAACACTAGAATTTAGATCAATACCTCCTCCCTTTTGCATAACTGATCTACCTCTGTTAAAAACCTTCATCTATTTAGCAACCAAGGTTTCCTACTGCTTCACCTTCTTACAATCTAATACCAACTTACCTTTCTTTGATCTACCTTCAAGACCCTTCTTCTGATCCATACTAACCTCTGTAGTCTACTTATCTAAACAATAAATCTTCATTATACTCAAATTCCTTGAACTTCTCCCTTCTTCTTTGTTCAAAGGAACTAGAGTAATCTTATGTCCATCCTTCTCTATTATGACAAAGTTACTTATGAAATTATGAATATATCCTCAGTCAAATTGCAAAGGTCTTCCCAAAAGAACATGACAAGTAATCATAGACACCACATCACATAACACTTCATCTCTCTAAGGTCCAATGCTGAAATTAACCAAATATTTCTCTTTCACCTCCACCATGTGATCATCTGAAAACCAACTTATCCCATAAGGACAAGGATGTTTAAGCCTCTTCAATCCAAGATTCTGCACCATCTCTTGTGATTCCAATTTATCAATATTACCATAGTCCATAACAACCTTACAACATTTACCTCTTGATTTACAGACAATCCTAAACAAATTCCTCCTTTGTAAAGGTTCAACTTCCTTCTTACTCAACATAACTCTCCTAAGTACAATAAACTCTCCTATCTCATGATGCATGAGCATCTTGGGATTTTTAGCAATCTTGCATAAACCAAAAACATTTTCTCTTAGTTGTTAGTCTTCTATGCTTTCAGTTTGGTATTTTTTTTGGTGATAGATCTGTACTTGTTATTTTTGGTTGCATATGTGGTAGTGTGTTGGTGGCTTCATGATTGATCATTTCCTATGATCATACCACATTTAGTTTCATCACACGTGAGTTATTAAAAATTCTTTGTAGGACTGTATTGTTCTTTATGTTACTGGTCTGTGCTTGGGTTTCTGATCAATTTCCCAATCTAACAGTTGATTTTTCAAAGCACGATCATGCCATATCACTTATATGTTTGAGGTTGACCTTATTTTATGATCACATATATTATTTTTGGCATTGGAGGTTGATCCAGTTGTTTTGGGTCCCAACCTAATTGTTGTAACACATTTTCTTATTCTTGGAAAATGTGATCTCTTCTAGGCCGACCGATGATTGTGATTGCTTTATAAGCTTATGGAATTGTTCCTAAGGAGCAGGTGAGTTTCATAAGATTATCTAGCTTAGCTTGGCTAGGGTTTGTAAGAGATTTTTGATCATAATCAGGCATGTATGTCTGGCATGTGAGACCGCATGTTGTAGATCTGTTGTAATTGATTTACTGATGATAATTGAAGGCTGATCTCTCATTTTCTCATTGTAGTTTTTTTTCTTGTTATTTCCATGGTGTTATAATGGATACAAGGATCAGACTGATATTTTGAGGTTTATCTATCCTTGAATACATCAAGTGGTATTAGAGTAGGTTTTGCATCCTTAGGGTTTTCTTGCGGGGTGGTGGTTGAGAGAATCTAACCTATAATGACTGAGACTTGTGAAGATGGCAAGGAGAAATGCTAGAGGTGGAGCATGACATGAAGATCTAGCTATTTTATATTTGTTGAGGAAAATATCTATAAGATTAGAGGCAGTAGAGATGACCCAGAGGAGAGGATAATATATAGAAGATGCAAGTAATGAAGAAGGAGATGAACAGAATCAGAATGAAGCAGTAGGAGATAACCATGAAGGACAACTTGAGTTGAATCAAGGAGAGGAAAGCTTCATTAGGGAATAGACTAATGTTAATCAGAGACCTCATTTCAATCCACTTGATTATCATGGTAGCCTAGATGCTGATGAGTTGATAGATTGGATCATTGAGATGGATAGGTATTTTGAGGTTGAAGGGACTAATGAAGAAAGGAAAGTGATGTATGCTTGTACCAATTTGAAAGGACATGCATCCCTATGGTGGGAACATTTTCATACATATCAGAAAAGAAGAGGTAAAGAAAAGATCAAATCTTGGGATAGGATGGTGAAAAATTTAAAAGCTAAGTTTTTGGTTGAGGACTATCAAGTAAGTTTGTTTAGAAAGTTGTAGAACTTGAAGTAGAAAGATCAAGTGTTAGGAGTTACACTGAAGAATTCTAAAAGTTGAACATCAGATCTAGTCATGTAGATGATGAAGTTGAACAAGTTTCTCGCTACCTTAATGGTTTTAGGATGTAAATACATGATGGAGTTATTCTAGTGTAGATTAGGAGTGTGGAAGAGTCTTATAAGTGGGCCTTGAAGGATAAAGAAAAGATTAAACGAAGGTAGGAGAAGGGAAAAAAGAGTTAGAGGTGGAAGATTTCAAAGAGGTAGAGGTAGATCTACTACATATCAGAGTAAAACTGAGCTAGAAGTTAAGGACATGAATCGATATAGGAGGAATGATAGGAGTTCCTATCAGAATGATAGGAAGGTAGTAGGAGAAAAACATTTTCAGATGAATATTCCACCGGTTCAGTGAACAATAATCAAGTAGAGGAAGGTGAAACCTTGATGAGTAGGAGGATCCTATATCATAGATAATAAGAGAAGGAATCTATACCGATGAATAATTTGTTTAGAACAAGATGTAAGGTACAAAACAAGGTGTGTAATGTTGTCACAGACTGTGACAATTCTGATAATATTTATTTAGAGGATTTAGTTCACAAATTGAAGTTGCAGAGGATGAAGAATCTTAAGCCATATCAGATTTCTTGGATTCAAGATGAACACAAGGTGCTGGTAAGTGAAAAATTCCTAGTTAAATTCAAGATTGGGAAGTACTATGATGAGGTTTTGTGCAATATTATGCCTACGGATGTGTGTCATATCTTGTTGGGTAGATCATGGCAGTATGATAGGAAACACATACATGATGGTAGAAGGAATGTTTACACTATTATTTCTAATGGGATGAAAAAAAAGTACTGCCTTTAGAGGAACCTCTTAAGAGAGAAGTATGCACCAGTGCAATAATATGTTTACTATATGGAAGGAATTGTTTGGATAGCAAGAAGCATAATAATGTATTTTTTGCTTTAGTACATAAGGAGATTTATTTGGTAGAAGAACATCCTAAATAAATCACTAGATTGTTGAATGATTATGACGATATCATATCAGATGATGCACCTGATGGATTACTACCAGTAAGAAATATTAGTCATTGTATGGACTTGATACCAGGAGCTAGTTTATGAAATAAAACATCATATAGGATGACACCGATAGAGAATGAAGAACTCAATCAACAAGTGCAATATTTGTTGCAAAGAGTGTTGATTAGAGAAAGTATGAGTCCATGTGTAGTACCTACTGTATTATCACCTAAGAAAGATGGAAAATGGAGGATGTGTACCTGTTCAAGAGCCATTAATCAGATTGTAATTAAGTACCATTTTCCTTTACCAAGGATGGATGATTTGATGGATTGTTTGAGTGGAGATAAATATTTCACCAAGATTGAATTAAAGAGTGGATATCATCAGATTAGAATCAGAGAAGGCGATGAGTGGAAGACTACATTAAGAAAAATGAAGGATTGTATGAGTTGTTGGTGTTGGAATAGTCCCAAGGGATAACTGAGAGGGGGGGGAGGTGAATCAGTTATCAGCTAGTTTAATTATTTTCTCCATTTAATTACATAATAACATTAAGCATTAACACATTCATATAACATAAGATAGAACACAACAATTTTGGTTACGGGGAAACCAAATAGGTAAAAACCTCGATGGGAATTAGCACCCACAAAGAACTGTACTTGAGTATAATAATCCCTGTTAGAAGATCTTACAACCCTGTTAGGAGTTGATATTTACAATGCAATAAGTACAAAGACCTGGTTAAGGGTTGAACCCTATTAAGAGTCTTTTACAAATAACCCTGTTAGGGGAGAGGACTCACTGTCCAAAAGCTCATTGCTAAATTGATGAAGGATACAAGCTTCAGTAAAATAGATATACACTATATCTGATAAATTAACTATTTGAGTAGACCTACTATCTTGATTAGTTCCAATGTATTCTATGCTTTCACTGCTTCTTCACATAGATCCTTTCTTGATGAATGAAATGTCTTTACTATCCCAAAACAACTGACAATCTGTTCTGTGCTTTTTTGTCTCTTTTCTTATCATTCACACTTGGTGATCTTCAAATGAAATACTATAAGTATCTTCTCCACAAGATATGATCTTTGTCAGCTTTAGGAATCCCTTTAGTACTTATTTAGTTGGACAAACTAAGCATGCAACATAATTAGAACCACACAACTCAAACTGAATAGACATATCACTTCACGTAGTTGGCTCCACCAAAATTACTCAAACGTCATGCTTCGGATGAAAAATGATTAGCACATTTGGTTAATAGTCTTTAACTCATAACTAAAAATTATTCTAAATATGCATAGCCCAAAGATAGACACAACGGAAGAATCAATAAAATTACTGTTGGATTCCTGAAAACAGTCTTCTGAAACTGTGGCTGGTAAACAGAGTAACATAACTCAAAAGTTACTGAACATCTGAATTTGCATGTATGTAAATGGTGTAGTAACTATGTATGAAACATAAAAACAACCACACAAGGATTCCTCATATCCATACTAAAAATTGAATACAGTTCACTGCTGCATACTATAGGTTGTCATCAATGACAAACATACAGTCAACTATTTGCACATAAGCAAATCTCCAACAATTGGTAATGCATTTTGGATTCTCTAATGCACCTGGTACTTTAACGAGGTTAATAAATGAATTCTTGAAGAAATTATTGGGTAAGTATGTGATTGTGTATTTGGATGACATCTTGATTATCAGTAAAATTAAAGAGGAACATTTGTTTCATGTTAAAAAAGTATTGCAGAGGTTGAGAGAAGAGAAGTTGTTGATAAAAATCAAGAAGTGCACTTTCATGAAAGAGGAGTTAGTATACTTTGGATTTGTAATATCAGCTAAGGGATTGAAGATATATCCTGAGAAATTGAAAGCCATTTTTGAGTAGCCTACGCCTAAGAGTGTTTGAGAAGTAAGATCATTTCATGGGTTACCTAGTTTCTATCAAAATTACATCAAAAAATTTACTTTAATCTATGGACCGATGACTGAAACTATGAGAGGAGATAGAAAAGACTTCAAATGGACACATGGAGCACAAATAAGTTTTGAATTGTTGAAGTAGAAGGTGATAGAACAAAATGGTATAAGCCTTACTTGATTTCAATAAGGTATTTCAAGTAGACTATGATGCTAGTGGAAATGCAATTGAAGCTATTTTGACTCAAGAAGGAAGACCT
This sequence comes from Thuja plicata, assembly GCA_018584345.1. Taxonomy (NCBI): domain Eukaryota; kingdom Viridiplantae; phylum Streptophyta; class Pinopsida; order Cupressales; family Cupressaceae; genus Thuja; species Thuja plicata. The sequence continues at coordinate 1,110,679 of MU227101.1, forward strand.
GTTGCCTATTTCAATGAGAATTTGAATGATGCTAAAAGAAGGTATTTAGTGTATGATCAAGATTGTATGCTATAATTAAAGATTTGAAGAAGTTGAGACATTACTTGTTACCTAGGGAGTTTTTATTGTATACGAATCATCAAGTATTGAAGTATTTGGGAAACCAAGGTAAGTTGAATCAGAGACATATGAGATGGGTTGAGTTCATGAAGAGTTATTCCTTTGTGTTGAAACATAAGAGTGGTGTAGAAAATAAATTTTCCAATCCTTAGAATAGAAGGGCTTTTTTTACTGAGATGAAGATTGCACTATTGGGTTTTGATGAATTGGAGACCTTGTATGAGGAAGATCTAGACTTTGTTGAATCTTGGAAAGCTTCTAAAGAACATAATTTTATAGATAGAAGTAAGTGGTTAGATTATTTCATTTAGGATGGAATTTTTAGAGGTAATCATTTATGCATACCTAGGAGTTCCATGAGAGAGAATATAATTAAGGAGAAACATAGTGGAGTTTTTGCAGAACATTTTGGCATTGATAAGACAATAGCTTTGGTGAGTGAGAGTTACTTTTGGCCATAAGTTCACAATGATGTGAGAAACTTTGTAAATATTTGTAAGATATGTCAAGTTAAAAAAGGAAGTAGTCAGAATGTGGGGTTGTATACACCTTTGATAGTACCGGTCAAACCTTGGGAGAAGATTAGTATGGATTTTGTGCTTGGTTTTCCAAGAACACAGAGAGGCTATGACTCAATTTTTATGGTTTTAGATAAGATGATGAATTTCATTCCTTATAAGAAGACTAAAAATGCAGTGCATGTAGCTGATTTATTTTTCAAGGAGATTGTGAGATTACATGGATTACCTAAGAGCATTGTATTAGGCAGGGACAATAGATTTGTTGGTTTTTTTTGGAGGACACTTTGAAAGAAGTTGAAAGATGATTTGAATTTTAGCTCTACTTTTCATCCACAAATTGATGGATAGACAGAGGATGTGAACATGATTTTATGGAACTTATTGAGGTTTTTATCTGGAGATAAGCTTGGAAATTGGGATTTAGTTTTACCTCAAGCAGAGTTTGCCTACAATAATTTAGTAAATAGGAGCACATGGAATACACCATTTGAAGTGGTTATTGGTTTTAATCCTAAGGGAGTAGAAAAATTAAGGGATATTAGTCATGAAGCTAAGAAGAGTGCTAAAGGAGAGGAGTTTGCTAAGGTTATGAAGTCATTGCATGATGTAGTGAGACATCATTTGGAGGAAATGAACCAATTTTATAAAAGGAGAGCAAATATGAAGCGAAGACATAAGGAATTTCAAGTGGGAGATGGATTTATGGTATACTTGCAGAAGGGTAGATTTCCTATTAGTACTTATAATTAGTTGAAGATGAAGAAGTTTGGTCATTGTAATATCTTTAGGAGATTTGATTCAGGGAATGTAAATGAAGTGGAGTTACCCAAGGACATGGATATATCACCAGTCTTCAATGTTGCTGATTTATATGATATCATGAATAAGGTTGTGATGGTATTGATGAGTCAGAGATTGGACAATAGTAGCCTAAGAATAAATTAGAACAAATAGAGCATATTTTTGATAGTAGAGTTAGTCGGAGTACAAGAGGTAAGAAATATATGGAATATCTTGTCAAGTGGAAGGATAGACTAGTGGAAGATTCTTCATGGATTTCTCAGGCTGAGGTTGACCAATTTGGTTTTCATTTGGCCCCAAAAAAGTGAGGGAATCACTTTTCAATTAACCTGGGTGTCTAATGTAGGAGCATCTTGGGATTCTTATCAATCTTACATCAACAAGAAACATTTTCTTTCAGTTGTTAGTCTACTATGCTTTCAGTCTAGTGTTTCTGTTGGTGATAGATATGTACTTGTTATTTTTGGTTGCGGTCATAGAAATGTGTTTGTGACTTCATTCTAGATCATTTCCTATTATCAGACCACATTTGGTTTCATCATGCATGATTTATTGAAGATTATTTGCAAGACTGTATTGTTCTTCATGTTACTGGTCTGTGGTTGGATTTGTGATCATTTTCCCGATCTACCGGTTGGATTTTTTGAGTGTGATCATGACAGATCACTTATAAATCTTAGGCCAACCTTATTGTATGATAACATCTCTTATTTTTTACATTGGTGGTTGATCCAATTGTTTTGGGTCTTGACCTAATTGTTGTAACACATTTTCTTATTCTTGGAAAATGTGATCTTTTCTAGGCCAACTGATGATTGTGATTTCTTTATAAGATTTTGAACTTGTTCCTAAGGAGTAGGCGAGTTTCATAATATTATCTAGTGCACCTTGGATGGGGTTTGTAAGATATTTATGATCATAATCAGGCATATATGTCTGTCATGTGAGACTTCATGTTGCAGATCTATTATAATTGATTTAGCAATGATAATTGAAGGTTGATCTCTCATTTTCTCATTGTTGGCTTTTTGTTCTTGTTATTTCTATGGTGTTGTAATGGATGCAAGGATTAGATGGATCTGTTGAGGTTTCTCCATCCTTGACTTCACCATCTCAGTTTCTACTTCATTAAACACTAATTCATTAATAGTTTGTTCCTCATGTTCCTTAAGATTCTATTTTCCCAAGTTCTTACTAGATCCTTTAGAACATTGATTGCCCTATGTCCCATGACACCACATTTGAAACAAGTACCCTTGAACTCCTTGCTAACATTACCTCTTCTAGGTATTCTCTGATCAAATTCAACTTCAATGGTTTTCTTATATTTTCCATTGCTTCTAGGTTGTTTCTCTCTTCCTCTAGGGTTACTTTGTCTTATATTCAACTTATCTTATGCTCTCAATGCATACTCATAAGCATTCTCAATAGTAGAAACCCTCAACATACTTAACTCATCTTTAATATTAAATATTATACCATTAACATACCTAGCCACCTTCTCCTTAGATACTTCCTTGTAACCAGATCTAGTAGTAATCTTATAGAATTCCTCTGTGTATTCATCTAAACTCATTTCTTTTTACCTCAAACTTTGCAACTTATTGAACAAATATTATTCATAATCCTCAAGGATGAATTTATATTTTAACCTAGCAATAATTACCTTCCATTTAGTGATTTTTGTTTTGCCATGCTCCTCTTTATCTTTCTGCAATTCCTTCCACCATAAGGCAGCATGACCCTTCAACTTAGTCCGCGCTTACCTAAACATCTGGATCTCTGATGTCCCCAAGTTCAAAGTAGTCTTCTAGTTCTCCAATCCAAACTATCAAATCCTCATGATGAAATGGACTAGTAAAAATAGAAACATCCATCCTATGAATTTTACTTACTTGTGTCATAGCTCTAAAAAATATTTCCTCATTTGCAGGGATCTCAACATCTACAATCTCAAGATCTTCAATAGCCTCCTCAAATTATTCTTCAGACTCAGGATTCCTTCTCAATCTAGTCAACACATTTTTGATCTCATTCCTCATCTCAACTCTAAATTCTTCCATAATTTTCTCCAGCCTTATAGGATTCATCCTTCTAGGCAACATCTTCCAATACTAAGGTGCAACTGCTTCTCCAACCAGTGATCTATACACCCTCGGTATGCCTTAAACTCTCAAAAATTAGTATCAACCCTTCCTAGCTACCTTACACAAGTCCTCTATGAATTCGAGTCAGATAATCACTCTACCACCTTATGATCAATAGGTCTAGGGCTTTAGAAGTTAGGAAATCAGATCTGCCAACACAAGAATCTCAACCTAACTCTACCTTGCTCAGCCTCACTCTACCTTTCTTTGATACCATGTAACATAGTCAAGGATGGATAAAACTCAAGGAGATTGGTCCAAACCTTGCACCCAATATAAGACAATGGAAGAAACAAGATGAGAAGCAATAATATGAGAGATTCAACCTTTTATTATAATCATAAAATCATTTTCAATAGATCTACAACATGCTGTCACAAGCGCAACATAAAAGAACAAGCACAAATCAACTGCCAAACAAAACACCAGGCTGATCAAACAGAAACACAAAATATTTTTATTTGATGCAAGATTGATAAGATCCTAAGATGCCCCTGTATCAAAAAATCATCCCAAAAATCTTAAAAGAACCACCATGCCCATCTGGAGCACTATTAAATCCAACTAGGATCTCACTAACTCACCCAAGAATTTGAGAAGGACAATATTCTCTATCAAAAATGTACTCTTCTAAGGGATACTATATCCAAATCAGGTGTACCAAGGGATACAAACGTATAAGGTTTCCTCTCACAACCACAAGAAGTCAAAAAATAGAGACCCGACTAAAAGTACAAAGTTGTGTCACGTTTCAGGATCAGTTATTAGGACAACTAAATTTGAGTATTTCTAACTAAAAATTATTTTTCATCAAACATATGGTCTAGATAGATTCATTCTAGCTAAGCTATATTTGTGGTTAAACTTTTCCAATTGGAAATGTCTATTAAATGCATGTTTTATACCAATTTCGGTCCAATTACCAAAGAAATAAAATTATTTTAGAAAAGCGGTGTTTCAATAACCCCTACTCTTTTTAAGGATATTTTTAAAAAATATTAAAAATACCCTTTTGTAGAGCTAGGAGTTAAGATTATTGTCATATATTTTTTATACTATTTTGATTAGATCTAATATATTATACTTTCAAAATACAAGAAGTAGGTATTTTAACATTCAAGAAGATGTTGCTTCATGTAAATAAAAAAATAGTAAATCATATCAAAAAAATTTAAAATTTATATTTAACACTAGAGGAGAGAGTCCTCTTCCAGAATATGTAATTTTATTTATGAATGGTGTAGATTTGATAGGGGAAATTTGGTGGGAGATGAAAACTGTCGATTCAGATAAGTTCAACTTTGAGCAATTATAACTGAGAAAATATAAATTGAAAACCAATATTTATTCTTTTCTGCACTATCTATACATTTTATCTATAACTTATTTTAAAATTAGAGGAAAAATAGATTATTTGCATATACTTGTTTGGTGGGAACTAGGCCCAAGATTTTTAGCAATTAAAAAATGCACTTCAAAATTAAAAAACTGTCAATTCTTGTTAAAAAAAAATTAAAAAGTTATAGGCACAAAACTCATCCATTTTTACACATTTCATCAGTTTACATCATACTCAAATTCTAAGCACAAATGCCATTTTTATGTCGTTAAATTTGAAGAGTTTGCATGTTGTGGTCCTTTTCCTTTACAAAAGTGTGACACAGGTTTGTACTTTTACCCACTCAATAGTGCACTCCTTCCATTCGAAGGGGTACTCAGAGTACATCTAAACACCAAGCATAGGAGAATTATGTTTTCTCTTCCATCGTGAGCTCAACTATAACAGGAGCTAGGGTCACATACCCCAACTAGACTATACCCCAACTAGACTATAGTATTACCTTCAACAAGGTGGTAATTAAACCAAATGGTGAATAGCATATTACACTCCAATTTGAACTAAATCTTAGGATGGTAAGATACACCTAAAGATAATGGGTCCTTCTAGCCTAAAGCTAGGAATGCCACACTACCACCAATACTTTGGAAAACCAATCTACAACATGGAGTCTCTCCAAGAGGGTAAATACTAGGAAAGGATAAATCTATAAGCATAAGGAGATATAGCTACGAGAGTGTAAATACTAGGAAAGGATAAATCTCTATTCCTTCACTATGCTAGTCCAAGAAGAGTTGGGGAAACCCACAACCTAATTAACCTTGAGAACACTCACCGACAATAGTACACAAATATAGGTTCATCCAATACATCTACAATCACTCTAAAAGTGGCAAGCACAATAATAAGATATGGTCATCAATACCCACAAAATAGATCAAGACTCATAGGTAGACTAAGTCACACCCTACCATCCAAACTAATAATGCCAAGAAGGGAAATAGTCAAGGTATCCATGTCACATCATGGGATAAAAAAATAATCTCAATGAGAATACACGCTAGAAACCAATGCAAGAATTCAAGCTCCACCCATATTGCATAAGATGCACAATGATCTTAATATAAAAATAACATTTATATCATGATCTTAAACAATGCACAAATGAGGTCTACCAAAATCGAATATCCATCTCTTGAAAATTTACAAAGAGGATCATGAAGTAAATAAACTCATTCACACGGTACACAATTGATCATAAATTAAAAAATGTAGCTGCTAACATCCATATAAGGGAATATTTACAATTTCATGCATATTAAATCAATTAATCCTAACATGCATATACTTCGTTATCAGTTTGCATTTCTTTTCATTTACAAATTTTTTTTTTCTCATAATTTAAACAAGAATAAATTATCATTAAAATCCTTAAAGTTTTCTCAAAAAGCACAATACAATATGTTCTCCACAATGTTCTCCCTTGCACATAGTATTATAGGTCCGCATGGCATATGATAGAGTCACGAAACACAAAACTAGGTAGCAAAAGAAAACATTCAGGATAGTCACCTTAAAACAAAAGGGAAAAACCCAAATTGGGGAATTCTCAATTCCAACAATAAATTCCAAAAAATGTATGCAACTCAACAATAAATCAATTGTGACAACCATCACAAATAGATACATAAGAGAGTTTCAGTGACTAATCCAAGCATAAGAAATACCCAAAATAATGCTAGCCCACACAACACGTGGAAAGATCTACCAAGAAAATAAAACAACTCACCAATCATGAAATACATTCATGAAACATTGTGACTAAATCAGTCACATAAGAGGGAGTAACCTCCACATGGTACTGAGGAACTCATAATCTCAACAACAATAGAGAACATACCTTGACACACCAAATAGTGAACCATCAATAATCTCAACCGTATGCATCACTATACTACTGAAAAAAGAAACATTATTTGTTTCAATGTAAATTTTCTTACTCTTTTCCATTAAATGCAATAATTTTCATTTTGTAGGGTCTCAATCAGATGAGGGTTTATGAACAACCTCAAAACATATGCTGAGAACACAACATGAGATCTTCGATTATGCAACACATCAGAGGGTAATTACAACCACAAGGTGAAACACACACAAGGTTGAAACATGAGAATCAATCTCTCAGACGGGTGCTCAGCACACTCATACAAGAGGGTTTACACAACAATGGCTTAGGGTATGGTTGGCCAAAAACCAAAAAGGCTCTTCCCACAAATGGGGTATGCATAACTCACACCACATGTCACCAAAAATGGCTACAAATATATGAAACCACCCAATTCACAAGGGTATGGAAAAAAAACCAACATCACACAAGTGATGAATAATCTCCACTGTCACAAAGGCCTCATTGCACTCAATGAAACATAGATACAAGCTCACAAGGTACACAATGCTAGATTCACATGATTCCATCGAAGAAGATAATTCAACTTGATTTCGTACATCCACATAACATTTCACAAAAAGATTAAAAAATCATAAAATTTGGGGACATAAGTCATTAACCCAAATGATCTATTGCAATAAATAATCACACTTCTCATTAACAAGGAATGTCTCTTTTAAACATTTACCATAGAGCATAGACATTTCTCTATAAGAGGAATGCATAACAATGAAAGAAATAAGAGGCCAAGTATATACAACATAATTTGTTTTATTACACTCACATTAATGCAATAATGACACAAAAGACACTGCACTACCTCCCATACAGAGCTAGACAATAGGCACTCAAGGCTATTCATGGACACCAATAAATAACTCTGACCACACAGGTGTTGGATTATCTATAGAAAGGTAAGTGCTGAGAGGGGAGGGGTGAATAAATACTTAAAAAAATTTACCTATTAATTCTTTACCATTCAATGATCTGAATATCATGCATAAAGACATTGTAAAATATGTAATGTAAATAAGAAAAAATTAACACATAACTCCATGATTTCTGGTCACACAAAAAATCCTTTGTTAGAGGAAAAAACTGTGGTGGGGATGGCACCCACAATCTTTCACTACTGTAGTATAAAGGTTGCTCGGTTAGAGCTACAATGTTAGCTACTTCTGATAGCTTACCCTGTTGGGAGTACAAAAACACTTATGCAGTCTACCTTGTTAAAGGATTTTTACAATCTCTCATATAAGAGATGTACCTGGTTAGAGGATTTAAAAATTAAGACCTGTTAGGGCCTACCCATTAAATGGGATTTCTATACTTCTAATAGCTATAAAACTGATGCAGAGGGTTTGGTACTCTAGAGATTTTCCTCACACCAAGATGCTTCTTTGATTATCCCAACCATCCAATGTTTGTTCCTTGTTGAATCTTCCTTTAATTAGGATCTCCAAGACCCTCACTACCAACTTCTCCTCCAAGGTATAGTTGGTCTTTAGAAGATTCCCAAGGTTACTAGGCTTAACTAGTCCAACTAGCTCACCAAATGATTAGTTTTATTCACTAGAACTCCTTCTAGAATGCCAAACCTCTGCTTAGGATCTTCCCACACATCTACCAAGACTCCTATCAATCTTCTTGACCCATCCTAGGTCATTCTGAACTCTTCCCAATACTTCAAGACCCTTTACCAATCCAATTGGTCAATATTCCACTAGGAGGCCTAATTGACTAATTCCTAGTAGGTCTATTTTCATAGTTTTAGGGATGTTACTCCAAAAATCCCCAAATGAATCCACAAAAGACCTCAAAAATCTTCAAGGTATCAACCAACACTATCAGAATCTAAAACCCTAACTTCTGAAAGCACCCATAACCCTAGTTTCTTGCAGGCCCTAGATTTTAGCCTATTAATTAGGCCTCTAGACCAGTCAACATAAACTATTATTAAAATGATCTCCAACTTTTGATTCACCTCCTTCCACATTTTAATCCTTTTATGAGACTATCTAGGGCATCTAAAAATGCCACTATCTTTTCCAAAAGGTCATGAGTGCTTGACCAAATTCCTTCTTCTCCCTGTCCTGGCTCACCTGGATTCACCAGTCAGCCATAGGGCTTCCTACTTGGCCTAGGAAATCCATTGAAACCTCAAAAATGAAAATAAAAACCCTATCTACAAACTCTAACCCTACTTCCCCCATGGTTTCAGTCAATTCCACCAGTGAGATCTTAGGGTAGAGCCATTTCTATCTAAACAACACTGTACTGTCACTTACAAACCAGTGACCTTCAAAAAATTGTATCTTTACACCTAATTAACTTCAAAGAAAAATTTATAATTCATATGAAAGCTAATGGAAATCATTCCACTCCCATGGGATCTAATCTTCTCTGCCAAACCATACACAACCGTACAATAGAAAAGAACCAATGCAGAATACTAGAAAACAATTGCAGACATCCGTACAGAAGTGTCAAAGATGATTGTTGCAATCCAAAATTTCATTAACCTCTTCCAAACATTGAATCCATGCTCATATACTAAGCATGGCATAGTTACAACAACTCTAACTACATTTTTCCATTTCTTGCAAAAGTTGCTCGAGCAACTTTCAAAGTTGCTAACAACATTTTGCACTTTGTGAATTTTGATTTTCCTTGTCAACTCGATGGGTGAGTTTGACTTTGATGACCCTAAATAGGATATGTAGGGTCCTAAAACACCCCTCAAACCCATATTGCACTAAAATATCAACTTTTCACAAATTTAGCATAAAGTGACCCTAAATCACCTAATGAGCGCTAAGGCTCTTACAAACATGGAGTTAACTTGGCATTGCATCCAACCCCTTGGACATTATTCTAGCACACAAAAAAACACCTAAACCAACCCTAAACAACACCAAAACATCAAATAGGGAGGTTCCCTACACCATACTCCCCTGGACAAAATAACTCAAGTCCCTTGAGTTAGCAGGTCTTCAATGGTGACCCCATGTTTCAGAATGTCCAACTCTATCATCCAAGTGGCCTTAGCTTCAGGTAGTCCTTACCACTTGATGAGGTACTCTTTATAGTTACCCTTCCTTGTCTTCTTTATCACTTTAGAATCCAATACAGTTTCCAATTTCAGTGGCATTGGGGTAGGCAAGTCTTTCACCCAATCATCATCCCCCAAATCTGCAAGTGTAGACTTACTTGTGACTAGGGATGATCCCTTGTAAGGGTACAAGTCACAAATATTGAAAACGGGTGAAATCTCCAAATCAGGAGGTAACTCCACTTCATAGGCATTCTTTCCATACTTATGCAAAATCTTCAGTGGCCCTATCTTCTTCATGAGTAGTTTAGTTGGCTGGCCTTTGGGTAGCCTCTCCTTCCTAAGATAGGAAAGTACTAGATCCCCTACCTTGAACTACAAGTCTCTTCTGGTCTGATTAGCTTTGGATTTTTACTTCTCCACTTGCTTTTGTAAAGTCTTATTGACTTAATCATGAAGCTCCTTCATTTATTCTAAAAATGACTCCCCTTGTGCACTCCTCTTGTCCTTCAAACTGAGATCCCTGAACTCCAAAATCCATCTAGGATTGACCCCATATACTATCTCAAAGGGGCTCTTACCTATACTCCTATTAATGGAGTCATTATAGGAAAACTCTGATTTCCCTATGATGTGATCCCATGACTGTCCATGTTGTTTAGTCAGACACCTTAACAAGTTCCCAAGTGACCCGTTGACTACCTTCGTTTGTCCATCTGATTGTGGATGGTAGGCTGAAGAGAAAGAAAAATTTGATCCAAGCATCTTCCATAGGGTCCTCCAAAAGTGACCCACAAATTTACTATTTCTGTCACTTACAATATTCAGAGGCAATCCATGGATCCGTACAATATCCCTAAAGAATAGACCTGCAATCTAAGAAGCATCATTTGTTTGCTTGCATGGAATTAAGTGTGCCATTTTACTAAAATGGTCCACCACTACAAACACACTGTCATGACCCCTAGGTGTCTTTGGTAACCCCAAAATAAAATCCATACTAAGACACTCCCAAGGCCTTTGGGGTATGGATAAGGGTTGGTAAAACCCACTATTGCTACTTTGTCCTTTTTCCCTTTGACAAATCTGACATTTTTCTACAAATATCGTCACATCTGATTGTAAATTAGGCCAATAGTAGTGCCTATTTACTTGATCCAAAGTTTTATCCACTCCAAAGTGCCCCCCCCCAAGCTGCCTTGGTGTTTCTCCTTCACAATGTCTTCCCTCATTAAGAATTGGGGAATACACATAAGATTTCCTTTAAACAATAAACCTTCCTGCAACATAAACTCATTGAAATCCACTTTGAAACCCTGCTGAAACTTCACACATGCTTCATAGGCTTCTCTAAAATCTTTGTCCTCTTTGCAGAGGTCCTTCAAATCATCCATCCCTACACTTTGCAATTGTATCTCCTGTATTGTGAGTACTTTTCTGCTAAGAGCATCTGCAACCTTGTTTCTAACCCCCTTCTTATGCTTTATGACAAATGTATAAGCCTACAATGATTCTACCCACTTCAAGTGCCTTTCATTCAATTTTTCTTGTCCATTCAGGAAACTCAGTGCATGGTTGTCAGTGTAGACCACAAAATCCCTAGGTAATAGGTAGTGTATCCACTTCTTAAGGGTTTGTACCATATCATATAACTCCAAATCATAGGTGGAGTACTTTTGTTTAGCCTCATTCAACTTTTCTGAAAAGAAAGCCACATGATGTCCTTCTTGGCTTAGCACTGCTCCAATAGACAACTTGCTAGCATCACACTCTACCACAAATAGTTGATTGAAATTAGGGATCCTAAGAGTAGGTAGCTCTGCAATCCTCTTCTTTAACATTTCAAACCCTTGGTTTTCTACCACAGTCCACTCAAACTTACATTTGATTCCACCTTTTATGGTGTTAAGAATAGGAGCACACACATGACTGAAATTTCTCACAAATTTCCTATAGGAGGAGGCCAACCCATGGAAACTCCTAACATCCCCTATGGACCTAGGTGTAGGCCACTCCAATATTGACCTAACCTTTTCAAGATCCATCTTCATGTATCCATTAGCAACCACAAAACCAAGGTAAACTAGTTCAGTTTTTAGAAACTCACACTTTTCTTGATTTATCATCAACTTCTCTTGATGTAGCTTCCTCAAAACCATCTCCAAATGCTTCATGTGCTCCTCCTTGGACCTGCTAAAGATCAAAATATCATCAAGATAAACTATTACAACCTTTCCAATGAACTCTGCTAGCACTTCATTCATGAGCCTCATGAATGTGTTTGGTGCATTACTTAGGCCAAAGGGTGTTACTAGCCACTCATATAGACCCTCATTGGTCTTGAAAGCTATCTTCCATTCATCACTAGGCCTCACTCTTATCTGATGATATCCCAACTTCAAATCCACCTTAGAAAAGTATCAAGAACCTCCCAAATTGTCCATCAAATCTTCTATCCAGGGCATTGGAAACCTATACTTGATTGTGATCTTGTTTATAGCCCTAGAGTCCATACACATCTTCTATTTACCATCCTTCTTGGGTGCAATTACTTTAGGTACAACACATGGGCTTAAACTCTTCCTTATCAACCCCTTATCCAACAAATCTTGATTCTATTTAGCTATCTTTGCATTTTGACTTGGTGTCATCTTATATGCTACTTTGTTTGACAAATTTTCTCCAAGAATGAGGTCAATCTGATGAATCACATCCCTCATAGGTGGTAATGCACTTGGAAAACCATTGTCTACTATGTCATGGTACTTTTCCAACAATGCTTGTATCTCTGGTGGAAAACTGACTTTATCCTTAGTCTCCCCCTTTGGTTTTATCACCACTGCACAACAGACTCCTTTCTCCTTCTTCATGTGTTTTAGAAACTCCTTCCCACTCAATAACATCACACTTGTTCCCACATACTTCTCCTCATTAGGATCTGACAAAGGATCCATCTGAAACTTCTTTCCTAGCTTGGTGATCACATAACTATTCTTTTCCCCATCATGTATTTCTTTGACATCATACTGCATGGATGTCCTAGGAGAAGATGACATGCATCCATAGGCAGTATATCACATAGTACCTTGTCCTTATACTCTCCAATCTCAAACTCTACCAAGGTTTGTTCATCTACCACTATTTGTTGACCCTTATTCAATCATGCAACCTTATAGGGTGTGGTATGAGGTATCCTTCTCAATTTTAATTTGTCCACCACCTCTATGGATACTATGTTATTAGTGGATCCAGAGTCCACTATCACTTTTCAAATCTTTTCATGAGACCTACAAGTTGTCTTAAACAATTCTTTCTCTGAGGTGGCTCTATAGTGCTAGGTACTTTCAACAAAGTTCTTCTCAACATTGAGTTCTCTCCATCCAATATTGGCCCTGCCTTGGAAATGGGAGAAGTAACACTTTGTGTGTCATCCTCTTGTACCAACTGATTCCTTCCATCCCCCATTGAAGATGAGGAAGTATTTTCAGGACACCTACCCATTGTGTGGACCACTTGGTTGCAGTTGTAACACCTAAAAGTAAAGACTGAATTGGATCTTCCTTGGGACTGAAACCTTCCTCTAGGAGGCCCTCTTCCTCTGTATCCTCCTCTCCAAAAGGATCCCCTAAACTGACTGCCCCCACTATTATCCATAGACTGATTGTCTTCTTGTCTATTAGGGCTCTGACCCCTACCAAAGTTACTCCTTCCTCTCTTAAAACCTCTATTATTGTTACCACCTCTTCCTCTTTGATGAATTCATTCCTCCTTCTTGCCTTATCCTCTAGTCTCAAGGCTAATTGGAAACATTTGTGCATACTGTCAGGAGCCATCATGCTAATCTCATCTTGTATCCCTTGTCTCAACCCATTGAGATATCTTGCCACCTTCTCCATTTATTCTTCTTGTCTCCTAGCCCTTAGGCTCAACTTGTGAAACTCCTTGGTGTATGCACTCACTGTCATCTCCCTTTTTCTTAAGTTCTGCAACTTTTGATACATCTGTATCTCATAATCAGTAGGCAAGAATTGTGCCCTCAATCTGATTTTCATTCTCTCCCAAGAAACAATCTTTTTCTTTCCATTGGTTTCCCTATCATCCTACATCATGTTCCACCACACCAATGCAGATCCCTTGAGTTTAGCCTTAGCATAGCTGACCCTCTTCTCCTATGAGATTTCCTTATAATCAAATTGGTTGTCAATGGCCTCAATCCAATCCAACGACTCTTCACCATTCAGGCTGCCACAATAATATGGTATGTGTTCCATACTATCCTTGTTAAGGGACTTAAAGGAATCTAAGAATACCTTTTTTTCTTTGTCCATCTCAGGTTCTTTACCTTTATTGGATGACTCCTCTATCTGACTCTCATCATCTTCATCACTCTCATCTCTCCATTTAGTGATCTTCTTTTTTCCCTTTGTCTCAGACACACTAGCCTTCTCCAAGAGGCCCTGAACCAATTCCACTATGGAATCCCTACTCATTTCCTTAGGAGGCATGTTGTCTACCTTTTGACTCTCTTCCACTTTAGACATACAAAGTCTTCAAGATATTCTGCCTCTAATACCACTCTGATGCAGAGGGTTTGGTACTCTAGAGCTTTTCCTCACACCAAGATGATTCTTTGACTATCCCAACCATCCAATGGTTTTTCCTTATTGAATCTTCCTTCAATTAGGATCTCCAAGACCCTCACTACCAACTTCTCCTCCAAGGTATAGTTGGTCTTTAGAAGATTCCCAAGGTTACTAGTGTTGGAAAGTGACATTGCAAGCAATTGTTATTTTTTCATTGATGTCAAACCTTTACTGGTGAGACTATTGCTATCTGTTTGAGTACCATATCTATTATTGATGAAGAAGATTTAATAAGAAGACCAAGTGAATGGTTGAGTTAAGGAAATTCAAAGGGTATTTGATCAGTTGGCACTTTGGCAAAGTAATTAGTTGTTTATCTTTCAAAGATAGTTTTTCTGGCTATTCTGTGCCGAGAAAGTTTGGCTTGTGCCGAGAAAAGTTGCTTATGAAAAGAAAAGTTGCTTGTGCTGAGTAAAGTTGTTCGTGATGGGAAAAAAGTTGCTCAATACCGAGCATCATTGAAATTTCTGAGTGGAAATAGTAATGAAGGCTGACTTACAGTAATTGGATTAATGATGAGATTTGAGATCTCTGGCCATTTTAGTTAATTTTATTGGGATATGTAATGTTAATTAAATATTGATCCGTGTCATTTAATGTATGGGTAACTGTAATTAATGCATGGTTTCAAGATTTAATTAGAGACTAATTTGGAGAAGTAAATGTAATGAAAAGATGGGATGATTCATTGGATCTGACCTAACCTAAGATCTACGATCTTGTTTAAGCGATAAAAGATTTATCTGACCTAGACAAAGAGGTATATGATAACCTTAGGGGTTATTCATTGAGTGTGGATGGATGAATGTGTATGCAAAAAAAGGTTTGCATGGTTGATTTACTGTTTAGCATGATCTAGCAGAGAAGGCAAAAGGCAGAAGTAGAAATTTGCACGTGTGATTGCTTGACGGATTTCCAAGTAGATCAGAAGGTTGAAATGACAATGTAGGCTATCCAGTAAGTTAACATCAGAGTTGTAATTGGATCTAAATTTTCAAAGTAAGTTGTATGTATCAGATCACAAACTGATGATTACTTTCTTACCATTGTATCAGTTAAATCCTTTAACAAGGTTGACTTAATAGTCATTTGTATAAATCCTGTAACAAGGTGACATTCAGATTGGAATGTTCTAAGTCCTCTAACAAGGCCACTCCTGATAGGGTGATTAAATCCTTTAACCAGGTCACACCTAGCAATGTGTTATTGTAACCTTTCACAGGGTTGGGTTCTCACAGGGCATCACTTCAGAAGAGTGAAAACTTGGTAGCATGTTACTGGTGGTTTTCCCCATATTGGGTTTCCATGTTAAATACTTGTGTCAACTTGTGTGAATACTTATGGTTTTCTTTACTATTATGTTACTACAAGCTAGTTTCAATTGACAGTAAACTACATGATTAAAGTTGTTGATTTATGCTACTGCTGCTGAGTAGATCTGAAGTACATAAATTTTTTATTTTCTACATCTAGACTTGAGGATAACTGATTCACCCCTCCCCTCTTATTTATTCTAAATTCATTCTAACAATTGGTATCAGAGCATTGGTCTTCTGAAAATAGTTTGAAGGTACTTGGAGCAAAAAGATCAAGATGTATAAGAAGGAGGTTCCCAAGCTGAACAAAGATAACTTCTCTACATGGTAGAGCTTGATGAAACTACATTTGGCTGGTATTGGAGATGATGCTAAGCAACTTATTGAACATGACTATGTACCACCTACTTCTCCTCTCTCAGCTGTACAAATAAGAGAAAAGAAAGAGCACAATCAAGCAATGTTGGAGATCGCCTCCTCATTGAGCTATTCTGAGTTTGATGATATAAAGAGCTGCACAAATGCAAAAGAGATGTGGGACAAACTTGCAACTATCTATGGTGGAGACACAAATGTGCTCAGGGCTAAATTAGAAATTCTAAGAGGTAAGTTTGATGAGATGAAAATGCAAGAAGGTGAAAATGTCATTCAGTACTATGGTAGAATAAAAGAAGTTGTAAATGCCATTAGAGGGGCTAATGGAAATATTGATGAGAACAACATAATGAGTAAGGTACTAAGAAATTTACTTCCTATATATGCTATTAGAGTTTCTGCAATTCAAGAACTAAGATGTACTCCTAACAATAATCTGAATTTGGAAAATCTGATAGGCAGACTCACTACATTTGAAATGTCAAATTATGATAACTATAATCCACAAGGGATTGATTTTGCTTTTAGATCACAGCTGGTCCTCAATAAATCTAAGAAAGGAAAGAAATATGTGGACAGTGATAGTGACACTTTTGATGATGATCTTGAAGAACTTGAAGCACTCATGGCAAAAAGACTATCCAGAGGAAAAGGAAAATACAGAGGTAAACTTCCTATTATTTGTTTTTCATGCAA
>MU227101.1:1147940-1165822 GCA_018584345.1 Thuja plicata
AGATAGTGATAGTGAAAGTGAAGAAGATGATCTTGATGAAATTGAAGCACTTATGGCTAGAAGAATGTAGAGAGGCAAAGGTAAATACAAAGGTAAATTACCACTTGTTTGTTTTAATTGCAAAGAGTTTGGACACTTTGCTGCAAGATGTACTAACAAAAGAAAAGATGAAAAAAGTAATGATAGATCATTTGAAAATAAATCTGACAGAGGTGATTACAGAAGCTACCGAAAATTAGAAAGAAGAGATACCCGAGACTATAAGGACAAAGGAAAGAAGGACAGTTACCTAGAAAAATGCAAATTTGATGATACTGACACCGAATCTGATGAAGACATCGAGATGGTGTTTGTGGCTGTAAAGGATGATTCAGATGATGATGAAGAAAGGTATGTAGAAACAGCTCTGATACCAATTGTTAGTAATAACTGAGGGGGGGGGGGGGGGGAATCAGNGGGGGGGGGGGGGGTGAATCAGTGGCCTCAAAAATTAATCCTTAAATCAACTCTTTAAACTTATAACCACAAATTATGTCTCAAGTTATCTTCTATCCTACAAGATGAATGACTTGAAATAATTATATCAATTTACTACTTGTCGGATTGCTTTGTTAAACCTTCTTCTATATGTTTATCGATAAGTAGTCATCTATTTACCGAAACATAGTAAATATGCAGAGTATACCAATCAATCCAGAATTAACTATGTAAGATACAAAACAGTAAAGAAATGAATCATACACATATAACACATGGATTTTTAATGTGGAAACCCTGTTAAGGGAAAAAACACTGGGACTAGTACCCCAAATTTTGACTCTTCTTAAGTGAGCCCTGTTAAGAGCCAACCCTATTAAAGGTTACAAACACACTGTTAGGTGTTACCTTGTTAGAGGATTTAGAAATAGTTTGTGAACTAGTATCTGGCATCTAATGCTACCATCCTTGATCAAACACTCACTTGGCCTGTTAATAGGTATCAGACATATCCAATGCTGCTTTTGTTATCAAAATTTTTGATACTCCGTGGGATGTATCTCAATTCAAAAAGACTTTTAAGTCCTGCTCAGTTAAGAGGATTATATGCTTCAATGGTTAAACTGAAACACTAATGATCTTTTCATACATACAACTCAATTGCAGATTTTTAGATCTATTGTAGGTCCATTACTTTACTGATCAATATAATCAACTATATACCTTTGCTCCACACTTGTTCTGCTCTGTGATGCTTGTCTCACTGTTCGTCGGTGTCTGTAGAATCTAGCTCTTCCTTTAGCTTGTTGATCATGACTGAAATGAAGACTTTCTTCTCCTTCAGATTTTCTTTAGCATCTTTCCTCTTCTCTTGTTCACCCCACAATTTATAATGAATTGAGTTTGTCTCTATATAGAACTGATTTCCTCTTTTCTTGACTTTCTTGATTCTCAGTGTGTTCCACAATTTTTTCCAATAGATTTAAAGAAAAATCCTGATTTATCTCAAAGAGATCTTCTTTCCAACTGGACAAATCAGCTTTAAATCAATTACTTATCTCTGGCTTTATCTGGATGATTAAAACAATGATAAGTATCTGTTAACTTTATCTTTAGCTTCTTGATAGCTAAGCATTTTTTCATTTTCTGAACTCTCTATTCTGTCGGTCAACACTTCAGTTAGTTATCGGTGATTACTGACTGTTCCTTCGATGTGAATTTAGTTGTCATCAGGATCTCTGTCCTTTGTCTTTTCCGTCGGGTAACACTGAAATTATTTTCGTTGGGTTACTCTGTGTTTTACTCATTGGAAAACACTGTAACTCTGCTCATTGATAATGCTATGCATTTGTTTGTCAAGAAACACTGTGAATATTCTCTTTTACTCTGACTATCAGTGTGCACTCCGTTGGTGTATGCAGTCACTTAGTGAATAATTGACTTGTATGCATTACTGATAGCATATTCTTTATTCATCGGTTGTTTGAAGTATTTTGGAAGTATTACAATGACCATACAAATTATATCAAGTTGACATCAATGAAAATACAATACATTAATTGGTTAAATGCCTTTTGTGAACATCAACTTAACATCTTCAAACATTCAATCAGTTACATGTTATTAGTTTACACAAGTATAGTGATGTTTACACAAATGTCTAATCCTATCCAAGCACAATCAATTCATGCCAAGCACTCTCAGGCATTGAAGAGGACCAAAGTGATTTTCAATTCTAACCGAGTTCACTCGAGCATTACAGTGTTGGTCGGGCGTTGAAGGATTTCAATGTTGACCAAGTTAAACAGTTAGTGTCAGCCGACTAACAAAAGTTTATATTTTATGGATAATTGGCTATTTGAAGCTGACAGACATGAGTTTTATTATTTATTTGGAAGGATATTAAGGCTGACCTGACAAGGCTTATCATATATATAAGGTCAAGTTTGGATTGAATAGTGTGGCTGTGTATGTGTTTATGATATGAAGAGTGAAGACAAAATCAGATGAGATTCTGATTGAGGATAGAACAAAGAGAGCTACAATGAAATATCCAATCAGTGAGGATCAAGTATTTTAATCCAAAATAGAGATCTAAATCAAAAATATAGTTGCTTATCAAAATAGGTCAATCCATTATTGCTTTCTAACAACTGTAGAAGTGATCAAAATCTCTTAACATAGTAGACTTAACAGTCTTTTGTAAATCCTCTCACAAGGTGACATTTCTACATTGAAGTGTTTGAAGACCTCTCACAAGGCCACTCCTTATAGGAAGATTAAATCCTCTAATAGGGTCACACCTAACAATGTTTAATTGTAACCTTTAATAGGGTTGGCTCCTAACAGGGCTCACTTTAGAAGAGAGAAAAACAATGACTAGTTGCAATTGGTAGTTTTTACCATATTCGGTTTCCACATTAAATCTTGGTGTTATCTATGTACATTTAATTTTATTTATGGTTTATGTTTCTACAATTAAGTACTAAAGATATTCACAGTTAATATCTTAAGATTTCCTATGTTAACCGAGTGCCAGTAGAATATCTGTGTTAACCGAGCAACAATGACTAATTTGTTTAAGACATATAAGGGACTTGGATTTGTTTTTGTTGTAACTGATTCGCCCCTCCCCTATCAGTTACTCAACTAATTTAAAACAATTGGTATTAGAGCTTCAAGTGCTTATAGGGAAGGTTTTAAGGCCTAAGCTAAAGATCAGAGATGTCTTATAGAAGGGATATCCCAAAGCTTAACAAAGATAATTTTTTTGCATGGCAAGATTTGATGAGACTTCATCTATCTACCATTGGAGATACTGGTTTTCAATTCTTGGACCATAGATATGTGGAACCACCGAGACCTTTAACTATGGATCAGATGATAGACATGGATCATCATAACATAATGATGATTGATATAGCCTCTGCACTCAGCTATTCTAAATTTGATGAAGTCAAGGACTACCCTACTGCCTTTGATATGTGGAACAAATTACATGATATTCATGGAGGGGATGTCTATGTAAAGAGAGCCAAATAAGAAATTATCTGAGGTCAATTTGATCAAATGAAAATGAAAAAAGGAGAGGACATTACAAAATATAGTGAAAGAATCAAGAAAAGTGTCAGTGCCATCAGAGCTACCGGTGGGGTAATTGAAGACACAACAGTGGTTAGTAAGGTATTGAGAACTTTACTTCCTATCTATGAAATTAAAGTTTTATATATTCAAGAAATGAGATGCAATGATGGTATAACTCTAGATGGATTGGTTGGAAGACTCACAACCTTTGAGTTGGATAACTTTGAAAATTACTCTCCTAATCTTAGCAATCTTGAGTCTACATTCAAATCTAAATTAAACCTTCGAAAGATGAAAGGAAAACAAATTGACAGTGAAAGTGGTGATGAATCTGATGATGAAGATCTGGAAATCATTGAAGCATTACTTGCAAGGAGAGTTGCAAAAGGAAAAGGACATTACAAAGGAAGAATACCATTAATTTGCTTTTCATGTGATCAGGTTGGTCACATTGCTGCTAAGTGTCCAAACAAGGAAGACAAAGGTGAGATAAATTTCAATGAGTATAAAGGCAAGAAAGACTGCAAAAGATATAAAGACAAAGGTAAGAAGTCTTGTTACATTGCTAAAGATCCTAACAGTGATGAAGATGAAGATGAAATGGTTTATATTTCTACTAAGGATGAGTTAGATAATGAAGATAATGAAAAGACAACACTATATTCTCATATTAGCAAGAATGACACTTGGGTAATTGATAGGGGTTTTTCTCACCACATGATTGGTGATAAAACCAAATTTGAACATCTTGAGCACTATGATGGTGGGAGTTTCACATTTGGGAATGATGAACCCTACTATGTGAAAGGTAAAGGTTGTATTGATTTAACAGAAGGAATCGAATGTAATAGTGCTTATTGGGTTGAAGCAATAAGGTGCAATCTACTAAATGTGGCACAACTGAATAACATTGGTTTCAAGGTAGAATTCATGAATGGTAAGGCCAAGCTCCTGGATGGTAAGGGGAACCTAGTAGGAACTGGAAGGAAAAAAAAAGCTAATCTATTTTATCTTGATCTCAATGAAATTTCATGTTTTATTGCACAAGTAGAAGAAAGATGGTTATGGCATAAGAGGTTATGTCATGTGAACTTTGATAACCTGGTTAACATAAGAAAGAACAAAAGAGTAAGAGGAATTCCTATTCTAAAGAAACCTGAACTAGCAATATGCAAACAATGTCAAACTGGGAAGATGGGAAAAACTAAATTCAAGAGCAAGAACTACAATACAGAAGAAGTTTTGGAATTGGTACATACTGATTTACATGGACCAATTGGAATGACAAGTTACATAGGTGAGAAGTAATTCATTCTATTTGTCGATGATCATTCCACAATGACTATTATGTTTCTCAAATAAAAATCAGAATCTTTTCAGAAGTTCAAATGGTACCTAGCTAGAGTTGAAAAAGAAACAGGAAATAAACTTAAATGCCTAAGATCTGAAAGAGGAGGAGAATTCTGCAAGGAAAGAGGAATCAAAAGACAAGTATCTTCCCCAGGTACTCCATTACATAATGGTATAGCAGAAAGAAGGAACAGATCCATTATGGATTGTGCAAGAACCTTGATGATTGAAAAGAATGTTGCTACCAAATACTGGAAGGAAGCCATCAACACTTCAATTCACACCTTGAACCAAGTTCAACTAAAGAAAGGTACTGAGAAGACACCTTTTGAATTATGGTATGGATATAAACCTAATGTTCATTATTTCAAAGTATTTGGAAGTAAATGTTACATCTTGAAAGAAGTAAGAAATGGGAAATTTGATGTAAAAGGTGATGAAGGTATATTCCTAATCTACTCCTATAAAAGAAAAGCATATAAATGTTTGAACCTTTCTACTCATAAAGTCATAGAAAGTGTGCATGTAAGGATTGATGAGTTTGTAGAAAGAGGTGAAGAACAGAGTATTAAAGAGCCTCAGGATTACAAAAAATTTGTATATTATGAACCTGATACTATACCTAAGACACAAGCAATGGTGATTGGATAGAATCCCTGTCAACCATTGAATTCTTCTGCACAAACCCAAATAGTTCAACCTGAGTTGCAACCTATGCAACCCAAGCTGCTGGTAGAGGAAACTGAGTCACAAACTAAAGAGACCGAGTCATAGATAGAGGGAATCAAGTTATAGATAGAGGCACCCGAGTCTCAGACAGAGGCACCTGAGTCTCAAATAGTGGAACCCGAGTATCAGATAGAAGAACAAAACAAAACTTTTGAGCATGGTGAACCAAGTGGAACAAGCCCAGAATCAAGAAGGAAGGATCCTATACTTGCAAAATATGTCAGAAGGCATCATACACCTAAACAAATAATTGGAGATCAGATAGAAGGTGTAATTACAAGGAACAAAATTAAAGGTACATGTTTGCTTAGTGAAATTGAACCTAGAATGATTAAATATGCATTGAATGATGAAAGATGGATCAAAGAAATGAATGAAGAGATTGAGAAGATATAAAAGAATAAAACCTGGACTCTTGTAGCTAGACCAAAAGATAAAAATGTGATTGGTACTAAGTGGGTTTTCAAAAACAAGATGAATAAAAAAGGAGAAGTTTCCAGAAACAAGGCAAGATTAGTATGTAAAGGATATTCTCAAGAAGAGGGTATTGATTATGGAGAAACTTTTTCTCCTGTTGCAAGACTTGAAGTAGTCATAACTCTTCTGGCATATGCTACACACAAAGGATACAAGGTATATCAAATGGATGTAAAATCTGCATTCCTGAATGAGATTCTTGAAGAGGAAGTCTACATTGAGCAACCTAAAGGTTTTGTAGATCCTAACAAAAGGAATATGGTTTGAAAATTAGACAAAGAACTGTATGGACTGAAGCAAGCTCCCAGAGCCTGGTATGAAAGACTTCATGGTTACTCGATAAGAATTGGATTTTATAGAACTAATGACAATAGTAGAAAAGAAGGACCTCAGAACAAGATACTATTAGCATAAATATTTGTAGATGATATATTGTTTACTGGATGTGATGACTTATGCAAAGCATTCTCTGAAGCTATGAGTAAGGAATTTGAAATGTCTATGTTTGGTGAAATCAAATTCTTTATTGGATTATAAGTTTACTAGATGAAGGATGGTATCTACATTACCTAGTCTAAATACATCAAAGAGATACTGAATAAATTTGGGATGGAAGACTCCAGACCAGTTGGAACACCTATACCTACTGGACATAAGTTGTCTAAGGATGATGATTCAAAGGAAGTAAACTAGACTACCTACATATCCATGATTGGTAAATTTCAATATGTTGTTCACACTAGACCTGATATTGCATTAGCAGTTGGTATCGTTGCAAGGTTTTGAGCTAATCTAAGAGAGAATCATTTGATGGCTATCTAAAGGATTCTGAGATATCTTAAGGGTACTAAAGAATATGGATTATGGTATAAGAAAGTAGGAAACTTTGATTTGAAGAAATTTATTGATGGTGATTGGGATGGAAGTGTTGATGACAGAAAGAGCACAAGTGGTGGAGTATTATTTATTGGCAAGAGGTTAGTCTCCTGGAAAAGCAAGAAGCATAAATGCATTTCTCAATCTACAACAAAAGTAGAGTATGTTGCTGCAACAGTAAATTGTTCAAATATCATATGGTTCAAACAACTGTTGTCAGGTATGAAGGTGGAAATCATAGAACCAATTATTATCTACTATGACAACACCAGTGCTATTAAAATTTCAAAGAACCCTGTGATGCATACTGAGACTAAACATATTGCAATAAAGTATCATTTCTTGAGAGAATTGGTTCAGTACAAGGAAGTGAGATTGAAATATGTGAATACTAAAGAACAAATTGCAGACATATTCACAAAGCCATTACCTAAGTATGCATTTTTGTATCTTAGAGGAAAGCTAGGGGTAATTTCCCTAACTGAGGCTCACTAAAACATAGTTTAGTGATGCATCAACTGAGCTACAGTACAAACTTAACATGTTGATGCAGGTATTCAGAGATTATTGCATGTGAATCAGTATAGATAGGTGCATTACAACTTCATTGGATATGTCAATTGGTGTCTTTGGAATTGGTTGTTAAAGAGGGAGAGATTATTGTATGTCATAATGATTAGTGATGGAGGGAGAGATTACTATATGTCATAAAGATTACTGATGGAGAGATTGATGATAGAGGGAGAACTTTATCAGAAACAGAGATTAATGTAAGAGGGAGAAATCTGTATTTCAGTGATTGTGAAGACAGAGGGAGTTTGGATGAGAATCAAAATGAAGCTAAAGAAATTAATAAAATTTGATCAGAATCAGAATGAGGCTAAGGAAATTAATAAAACAAAAATTCATTCTTATGTCTGTTGCTCTATAATTCTTTGTATTATGACATGTTGTGTTGCTATCAATGCCAAAGAGGGAGATTGTTGATGACAATTATTCAATTGTGTATTGTCATTGATGTTTACACAAGTATAGTGATGTTTACACAAATGTCTAATCCTATTCTAGCATAGTCAATTCATGCCAAGCACTCTCAAAAATTGAATAGGACCAAAGTAATTTTCAGTTCTGACCGAGTTCACTTGGGCATTACAGTGTTGGCCGGGCGTTGAAGGATTTCAATGCTGACTGAGTTAAATAATTAGTGTCAGCCGACTAACAGTAATTTATATTTTATGGATAATTGGATATATGCAGCCAAGAGACATACATTTTATTATTTATTTGGAAGTATATTAAGGCCGACTTGACAAGGCTTATCATATATATATAAGGTCAAGTTTGGATTGAATAGTGTGGGTGTGTATGTGTTTATGATATGAAGAGTGAAGGAAAAATCAGATGGGATTATGATTGAGGAAAAAACATAGAGAGATACAAAAGAATATTCGATTAGTGAGGATCAAGTATTTTAATCCAGAATAGAGATCTGAATCAGCAAAGATAGTTTCTTATCAAAATAGGTCAATCCATTGTTACTTTCTAACAACTGTAGCAGTAATCAAAATATCTTAACAGAGTAGACTTAACAGTCTTTTATAAATCCTATCACAAGGTGACATTTCTACATTGAAGTGTTAGAATACCTCTCACAAGGCCACTCCTTATAGGGTGATTAAATCCTCTAATAGGGTCACACCTAACAGTGTGTTATTGTAACCTTTAACAGGGTTGGCTCCTAACAAGGCTCACTTCAGAAGAGTGAAAAATAGTGACTAGTTGCGATTGGTGGTTTTTACCATATTGGGTTTCCACGTTAAATCTTGGTGTTATCTGTGTACATTTAATTTTCTTTATGGTTTATGTTTCTGCAATTAATTACTAAAGATAATCACAGTTAATATCTTAAGATTTTCTATGTTAACCGAGTGACAGTAGAATATCTATGTTAACCAAGAAACAATGACTAATTTGTTTAAGACATCTAAGGGACTTGGATTTGTTTTTGTGGTAACTGATTCACCCCTCCCATTTGAGTTACTCAACTCATTTCCAACACTCGATTTTTGTATCCTTCTCTATGTCCTTCACTTTATTAGTTTCCTTTTCCTTCTCTTCTGCATGAATGGATCAGTAGTATCCTTATCAATTATATTCATTGTTTATGTATTGGTGTCCTTGGTGGCCATAACATCTTCATCTTGGGATATATCATCTCCTAGATCCTTTTCAGTAATATCTTCAATAACAACTTCATCAGTGTCAGTTGTCAAATCAATAGGATCATTCTTACCTTGATTTCCTCTTACAACTTCATCAGTATTGTTATCCTTTTCTTGTTCAGGTTGTGATTCAATTGATTTGATGTTGAAAATTTCTATCCATTTAGCATTGGTTTCTAAATGTACTGAATCTAATTCTCCTATCATAATCTTTAAGTATCTTCCTTTTACAAGGAATCATATGGAATATTTCTTCAATGTTTCTTCAATTTCCTCGATAGATAGTTCTAGTACAGTTAGTACTAGAGATACTTCTCTCATTTGTTTCTCAGCATTCATTGCATATTTCAATCTTGCATCTATCTTTTTATATAATTAAATTGGTAACAATTTGATAACTTTAAGTGGTGTGTATATGAATTTTTTTAAGGTGAAAACAATGACATATTCAATTTTTACCTTGTTCTCCTCATTCTGAGTATTGTATTTAGCATACTTTATTCCTCTGAATGTTCCAAACTTCTTCAGTGTGCCTGGCATTCCATCTAGGCTCTGTCAGACTAGGGATTTGTTTTCCACAACTTTGTATTTGCTTAAATATTTAATTTTTATCTCACTGTCTGGTGTTAGCTTCAGCCTTCTCCTTGGTTTAGTGTTTTCTTTCTTGCTTCTTACATAAGCCTTTCCCTTCAACATAATTCTTCTTTTCTGTAGGTGTAGCTGTAGACCTTTTTGATGGTATAGTATATTTTGGGATCGATGAATCCTTCAATTCTTGTGGTTTTATTTACTTCCACTTCATAGGGTCCTGCATCATCTTATTCATTATCAACTCCCAAATTCTTTAATAGACTAGAAATCATCTTGCTATATTTTCTTTGAATTTTAGGTATCAAGATACCTTACTTAATCTTAGCATTTACTTCTTCATAGGTTCCATATCTCTTGGCTCTTTTGTTAGTAGGCTTAGGTAAGAGAGTTTCAATTTGTTGAGATACAATGTCTATGTCCATCTCATAACCCATAGGTTGTAGCCAGATGCTCCTAGGATTAATTTCCTTGACAATGCATGTGTCGATGTCTACCTCAAAACAAAAAGAATCATGATATTTCTCAAGTAATTGAGGTGGAATTTTAAATTTTTGATGCATTCTAGTTTGGAACTTAGAAAATTTTTCATTTATTACAATGTCAAGATTCTCTCCTAGATTCTGAATATACTCACTGATTTGATAAGTGATTGACTTATCAACATTCCATGTCACATTTCCAACAGATGGAAGTAATTTCTCAAATAAAAAATATATGCATACCAGTAGTGAGACAAACTTCAGTGTGTTTGTCTTAGCTTTTCTTATGGTACTCATGTTGTCTTCAATATGCTTCAACAGAATATCACATATATCAATCTACATATCTTTCTTTACAATCTTGTAAGACAAATAAATAGCTCCATAAGGTAATTTTTCCACTCGGGATGATTGAAATACTCGGTAAGACAAGAAGTTACATGAAAATTTCAACTCAGGGTCTTCATGATGGGGAATATGGGTCAACTTCTAGAGATTCAGCATGACTCTACTCTAAGATCCCTTTCTTAGACCTTGTAGGGTATTCTAAACCCTAACACAAGGGAAGTCACTAAGATCTTAACCTCTTTCTCAAGACCTAATCCCCATCAACAAGTTATTCCTCCTTTGCTTACTGAACCTACAAAGGTAGATTCATTCTCCTGGCTAAACCAACCCTTTTAGGCAATACACTCAAAACATGTTCTCTCACTTTTCTTCCCTAACCAGACTATCACCAACCCCGCCTAGGGTAAGAACTCCACCTTCATGTCTAACACCTCTCCTATAAAAACAAAACATAAAAATATGTACAAGGGCTCCTCTTGGATTCCATCCAGGCACATGGTTCTCACCATGGATTCAAGAACCTTGAGGAGCCATGTAATATCTACTACCCAAAATGGGCCAGGAACTCATAACTTGCAAAAAAAAAAAAAAACTAATCTATTTGCACTTAAAACTTAAAATGATACTCAAAGATAGACTAAAAACACACTCTGCAACTTTTATTAACTTTCTTGAATCTCTTTTGAAAAATTATCTTTTTTTCTCCAAGTCTACATCCAAAAATATATATCCTGCGCTCTTCAAAAACTTTCCCCAACCTCATAAAGAAGGTATGGGAAATCATTAAGTAATGTTCCCATCACTCAAATAGGTGTAACTACCCATTGAAGACAAAGGTGAAACATAATGAGCTGTTACAATTGACTATTTTGGTCATAAAAGACAAAAGCCGTGATTTTTGGGTCGTTCACCGACATTACTAAGCATCAGTACTAAGTGTCAGAATGAACTGAGCATCAACACCGAGTGTTAGTACAAACTGGACACCCTTAAGAAACCCTAAGAAACATCACCAAACAACATCACCAAGTGGCATAGTGTAACCTAAGTGACATCACCGAGCGATATCACTGAGCATACGGAGCAACATCACCGAGAAACAAGTGTAACCCAAGCACCAGTACTGCCTGAACAACCATGTAAGCTGAGAACTTCATCTTAGTTCCTTCTCACCTTCTTCGGTTGCTAGATCCTTAGTTGGATTTCTTGAGGTTTATAAACTACCTCAACATACACTAAACTAAGAAACAAGCAACTAAAGAACTATGGTGTTTGTTCACCGAATTGACCTTGGTCATTACAAGAGTGGATGAACAAAACACCTTACAAACAACTCACAAACCCAAAATGATTTCTAACCTAGGTGCTCCTACACCGTACTCCCCCAAAAGAGAGAAATAAACTTCCAGGTGATTGTATCAAGTCACAATCAATGCCTAACTTCTTGAAGTCGATCTCTTGTACCCATGTAGCCTCTGAATCAGATTTTCCTTACCATTTAACTAGATGTTCCATGTAGATCTACTTTCTAGTCTCCTTGGAAACTCTTGAATTTAGAATCTTCTTGGCCTTTTTTTTTGGTGCAACTGGAAGTTTCAGTGCTTTGAGATCCTCTGTACCTACTCCCAGATCAGGACCTCCTTCTAGAATTGGTCCTTTATAGGACACTAGATCTGCCACATTGAAAACTGGAGATAATCCCATGTCTGCAGGAAGATCAACTTTATAAGAATTAGACCCATACTTTTTCAGAATTGTACAAGGGCCTATCTTCCTCATCTGAAGCTTACTCGGAACACCTTTTTGTAGCGTTGCTTTGTTTAGGTGCACCATGATCAAATCTCCAACTTGAAACCGAACATCTCTTTTCTTGGCATTTACCTTCTACTTGGAGTGATTTGTACTCTCCACTAAATATTTCATCACTGTATCATGGACTTCTTTCATGGATTGAGAAAAATCTTTAGCATAAACACTCTTTTTTGCATTGCTTCCAAGATCTTGGAGTTCACATATACCCCTGGGATGAATCCCATATACTATTTCAAAAGGGCTCATTCCAGTAGATCTGTTAACCATATCATTATAGGAAAATTCTTCTTGAGCAAGTAACCGATCCCATGATTGCCCATATTATTTGGTGAGGCATCTCAAAATATTTCCTAAACTTTGGTTCACCACTTCAGTCTAACCATCGGTCTGTGGCTGATATGTCAAGCTAAAGGAAATATTTGTACCAAGCTTCTGCCACAAGGTTTTCCAAAAGTGACTCATAAAATTAGAGTCTTGGTCTGATACAATACTCAAAGGTAATCCATGTATCCTTACTACTTCTCTGAAGAATATATTTTCTATGTAATATGCATCATGTGTGGTCTTACATGGCACAAAGTGAGCCATCTTGCTAAACCTATCCACAATCACAAATATGTTGTCCATTCCCTACTTGGTCTTTGGAAGTCCAACTACAAAATCTATACTGAGGCATTGCCAAGGTCTATTTGGGATTTGAAGGGCCTGATACAATCCTGCATTGGACAAAATCCCCTTAGCCTTTTGACAGACTATGCAAGTCTCTACATATCTTTGGACATCCCTACTCATTTTTGGCCAATAGTAGTACCTCTTTATGAACTCTAGAGTTTTATTCAACCCAAAATATCCACTTAATGAACTATTATGTTTCTCTTGTACTAAGTTCTCCCTCATTGAACCTCTCAGTACATAGAGTTTTCCTCCTTTAAACAAAATACCTTCTTGAAGAGTATACTCAGAGTACTCACTATGAAAGTGATTTTGAAAATCTTGATATAGCTTGTATGCTGCTGCAAAGTCTTCATCTACTGGATACAGATCCTTGAAGCTTTCTATGCCAATGCTTCTTAACTGAAGTTCTTGTACCGTGAGCAACCTTCTACTCAATGCATCTTCTACCTTATTCTGTACTCCTTTCTTGTGCTTTATGGTGAAGGTATAGGCTTGTATATACTCCACCCATTTCATATGCTTATGGATTAGTTTTTCCTGTGAATTCAGAAAACTTAAAGCCTAGTTGTCGGTAAAGACTAAATATTCTATAGGAAGGAGATAATGTCTCCACTTCCTTAGTGCTTGCACTTGTGTGTGTATATTTGTGCACCTGTTATCTGCAACACAACACTTCAATAAGTCATTTTGTTAGTGAGAAACAAGGGTTAAAGAACATATAAACCATAACATCGACTTATTGCTTTCTAACTAGGATGAGTGTAGCATGCAACATAAAAGCCCTTAGGTTTATGCTAAATACCAGTGACATAAACAACCTAGCATGAAAGATTTAGTTAAAAACAAACTAATATTCAAAGAACAATGCATATTAGGCTAAAAATGGGCATAATAACAATGTATGAGCATGAACTATAAAATGAAATATGAGTCTAAGACTATTCCAACAACATAACAATGCATTTACAATATGAGATGAAGGATTATTTTCTCTAAAAAATGGCTTCTATTTATAGAAGAATGAGAGAGAGAGGGGAGACAAGGCTCATTAATGAGTTGAGGGACTCATTAATGGTATTGTAAGAGCCATTAATGCTTTGAGCATTAATGAGGTATGGAAGAGACATGGGCTTAAGGCATCTTCATTAATGAGGCATTAATGAAAGCCTTAAAGAAGCATGGGAAGGGTGTAAGGTTCAACTTGGCAAGTTGGTCCTTTAGGAAAGTCATGCTTGAGAAAGTGGACTTTCTCAAGTGGGTTGAGTTGTTAATCATTCCTTAATGGAATGTGACAACATTAGGAAGTGGGTTAGGGTTAGAATTAGGATTAGGATTAGATTAACAAGGGTGAATGGGTTGAGAAGGGTTAGAATCTAGGGTAGAAGTGGTTGAGATAGGTTAGGTTAGGGTTTAAGGGAATATTAATTAAATGACTTAAACTTATTTAATTCATCTAAAAAATAGGAATTTAGTTATTTAAACAATATAACACTTTTTAATAATTAAGGGGACTATAACCATTTTAATTAAATTAAATAGGCTAGGGGAATGGGTTATTTGCAAGTGGATAATTGATTTAGGGATTTATTTAATTCCTTTATAATTAAATACTACTGCCATGTTTGATTTTGATATGATTTAATGGGTTTAAATTGATTTAAATTATATGACTATAATAGTTAATATAATTCAGTGATAAAAATCACCTAGGACATTAAATTGATTAAAGATTTATGCCAAGCAGTAATAGGGGCATTTGGACATAATCGAGGGTATGATCACACTTAGGGAAAATAGGGTCCATAGTTGGAACAAACCAAATTCAGGTGGTTACATTTGCCCCTCTTTGAATTGATGTGCGAGCAACGCATTGATTCAAAGAAAGTTTTTGATTTTGACTTCAGAAAGATTGATAATTCCATTCTTGGTTGTCGAATGAAATGTTGATGAGATCAGTCTTGAACTTGATCAAAACAAACTGATAGAATTGATTTTGAACTTGGTTGTCGTCCAAAGATCAATAAAAGATTTTAAAGATACCAATTCTGAACTTGGTTGTCATCCAAAGATTGATAATACTGATTCTAAACTTGGTTGTCATTCAAAAAGCCAGTATGAAGCTATCAGGAGCTTAATAAAAATCTTTAAAAAATGAGGAAACATAAGATATCTAGCTCATGAGAACCAAAGCTTTTTATCCAACAGTTCCGACTTTAGTCAAGGAAACTATTATGCCCCTAGTTTGTTTGATAACAAAGTCATTTTGATGTTGTTTTGAGAAAAAAATTAAATCATGATAGTGTGATCATGCCCCCTCGGGAATGAAATCGAAGGAAAATAATAAAATCCCTTAGTTGAAAGAACGTATCACTTGCAGGAAGCAGGTAGGGAAAGAAATAATGAAGTAGAAGAAGTGGAAAAACATGGTGTATTTAAAAATAAACACACGATTACCAAATTAATTATGTGAAAATATGAGTGATAGGATGGATAAAAATGATGTCAGACCAAGATTTATGATAAAATGTACATTCTGATAGATTTTTAGAACAAATAAAGAAAATTTGCAATTTTTTGAAATAGTCGTAAAAGTGGTACTGTACTGTTGAAAATATGGTAGGCGCCTTCGATTTGGTTCCCGATTGATCCAAAAGAGGATAGAAATGTATTTGTAGTTGCCTGGGAGGAGTTTCAGAACTCCTAAATGGCTCAAAAGACCAATATAAGCCTCCAAAATGACCATTTCACTATTCATTTTCACTTTTATCTATAGTGATTCAGAGAGCTCTACAAAGAAGATGGTAGTCCCTGTGAGGAAGCACCAATTTGAGATGAGCCGATGACATCAGTGCCCAGCTGACTACCCACCACCGGTAAGTGCTCGACAAACTACCCTGTAAATTTTGCCAATTTCAATTTTATGCATTTTCATAGCTTTTATAGCTCTTTTCATTTTGAATCGCATCCAGGAATCTAGATCACAACCTGCGAATCCTGTGTCACATCTGATTTTTCCTGGATCGCATCCAGTTTTTCTAGATTCTTGTGTCGCATCCAGGATACCCTGGATCGCATCCATTTTCATTATTTTTGGCATGTTTTTAGTTGAAATCCATCAGTGTGTCGCACCCTTTTTGCTTAGGGTCGCACCCCGTATTTAGGATCACATCCCGTATTTCAAGGTTCGCATCCTATATACTCAGTCGCATCCTATATTTCCAGGATTGCATCTAATAAAATGGATCACAACCTTCTATTTTAGAATCATTTTTGGTTAGGAGACTTAGAATTTCAATCTATTTGATCTGTTGGCATCTCGCAAACTTGGAATCACTTAGCTGTTGAGGAGTCTGCCCCTGTTTTGTAGATAGGATATTGATGTATTGTCATTTTGTCCAAAATAGGCCCAGTTCAAGGTAGTCACATTCACGGCACTTACCCTGTGTGTGTAATTGCATTATCTGGATGGCTATCAGATGATGAGAAGATGACCGTGATCTGATGCGGATTGCACTCATTGATGGGTTTACCAGAGATCGGGGTAAACCATGGGTTGTTGACTGCTCTGCCCGAGAGATGGCACTCAGAGCACAACACCTTTCACTTACCAATTGGAGAGATTACAATGACTCTGAAGGACATCTAGAAGATATTTTGGGTACCGATGATTGGACATGAGGTACATTTTGAGTCGACGGTGACCATGGTGATTGGTGCTATGCGGAGATATTTCCAGGATGACACCATAGATCAGAGATATCTGTCGTGGGATTACATGGTCGATCATTATGATCATTTATCATTTTATTTAACAGGTCTAGTAGGTGGCATCTTGACGCCTAATAGGTGCTAGCACAGATTTATGGTTGGCTGGGTAGACATGATAGAGCAGATGGTTACCCACCATCAGAGATTTGCTTGGGGCAGTAGTATCTTAGCCCACATGTACAGAGAGCTGCATGAGATAGTATACCACTATACTTGGAGCATGACCGTAGGTATTCTTATTCTTTAGATCTGGGCCTGGGAGCACATCCCTGTGACATAGCCGATTGTAGATAGACAGAGGGCTCCAAAGCTGCCTTATGTTTATATGTATGTAGGTCTTCTTCAGCAGCCCCATCTGGGCAAGGTGGAGTATTGATGCCGCCTGTTTGATGATATGATAGAGGTCATTTGGCAGCCATATTTAGATTGCAAGGTGTGGACCTCAGATGCCCGACAGGTACCCTACTTATGCCAGAGCTGATATCTTATTAGCAAGATGAGATATATTATAGAGCAGTTTGTGATTACCAGAGTACTGAGGCAGTACGACCGTCGCTAGGGTAGGACATATGATATTGCTATATATGCCTAGATGAGAGATAAGATGCCATTGTGGGGGGCACAGTTACAGTATCAGATGAACCATCAGGAGATCTGGGACATGGTGGTAGTGTAACACCCCAAAATTGGCACCTAATAACTTAATCAATTTTGGTGCATTTTCTTATCTTCGAAGTCCTATTGTATTAGGCAAATTCTTCTCCTAATTGACTTTAATTGACTGAGTTTCAAATGCAGAAAACCCAAATTTGCATAAATCTGACAATCACATTTAATTCCTAAATCTCAAATGATTATTAGCTAAAGTCCCTATGATTAATTGATTTAATCCTAAAGTCCTAAAGTGCTTTTAATTAAATCAAATCCACCCTCTTTGGCTAATATACATAAAAGGAATTGAAAGGTTATTTAATTAATTGAATGAATTATCCTC
>MU227101.1:1165922-1188505 GCA_018584345.1 Thuja plicata
TTGGAAAGTATTTCTTTTCTAGATTACAAGCAATTTCTTTCTAGATTAAAAGCATTCAAGTTCTTAGCTTAATTACATTTTCAATTCCATAGCTTAATTGCATTTCATCTCTAGCTTAAATCATGCTTAATTCATAGAATAGCATCATTCTACCATATCTAGTTGTAGATTTATCACATTTGATGGCTATTTCTCACACACTCACACTATGAAATCCTCTGTATTAGAGATGTTCAGATTGTTGGCTCTCGTTCTGAGGGTATACTACAACAATCACACTTAATTAGGAGGCAACAGGTCATCTCAATCACTTCGTAGAGAAAACAATTCATGTTTGTCTTTGCGAATTTATTGATTGAATAAGGACTATGTTGGGTTTTTTGTTGAATTGAGAGGTCCACATTCGACATAAGACAGGTAGTAGACTGGGATCTTCCTCATGATGTAGCTGATGCAGGTGTGTCAGACAAATATGATACTAAGAGGCTTCAGTACCCCTTCCCTCGGTTCACTATTCTTGAGGAGATTATTCCTCATATAGAGGAGCCTTTAAACTATGATCCTGATGAACGGCTAGCTAGGGGTAGGGGCGGTGCGCAGAGAGATAGGGATCCTAGCAGGAAAGGAGGTTGTGATGGTGGTAGGGATGGTAGAGATGTCAGGCATCCTCCTCCCAATGATGATCATGATGGAGATGACATAGGGGGTGGTGGTGAGGCAATGGATACAGGTGGAGCCAGTAGCAGTGGGCAGGGAAGACGCCAGAGATTTAGATTTGTGGCCCCTCAGAGAGATACTGGTTCCTTGATTAAAGGAGAGTAGCAATGACAGAGGCATTAGGGGTCACAGGATAGACCACCAGATAGAGGATAGGATAGGTCCCAGGATCAAGATGTAGGAAGACACATAGATCCACTGTCTAGATGTGAGCAGGAGAGGGAGTAGCTGTGAGTTAGGATTACAACATTGGAGGCCCGAGTTACTACTGCAGATGCTCTACTGGCAGACAGGGATATACAACTTGAGTGGCTGAGAGCAGAGAGGGATAGGCAGGCTGAGATGCTCAAAGCTGAGAGAGATGCACATGCTTGGACAACAGTCCATTAGGGACAGAGGACCACATAATATTATGCCCTGTATCATGTAGTAGTTTTGGAGGGCTAGAGAGCTCCTTCTTTTTCTCGAGTGACTCAACAGTCAGAGGGCGCCATGCCACCTCTAGCAGCTCCTTTTGTACCACCACCTCCTCCTCCTGATCAGGGAGAGGGGGCAGGCCAGAGTTGATATTGTGTATCATTTTTATAACATGTGTATCTTGAGATTATTTTTGTATATCTGGATCCTGCTGAGATCCCCTCTTTTGTATATCTGGATCCTTCTGAGATCCATTTTTATAGATGACATTTATACATGTATATTTGATTTATTCTGGCTCATTGATACTCTGATACTTTTGATGTATATTGTTCCATATTTTGATCTATACCATGTTATTATGATATATATCTGATGCAGCTTTCCGATTCTGACATGTTTCATGAGTTCCCTTTGCTTTCATAGATGTGATAGATGTATTTTGCACATGTGATGATATCTTGGTCTCATGATGAGTTAGTTTTTAGATGGTAACATCATTTTATGTATGGATTTAATTACTAATATAAATATGTTTTAAATGATATTCATGTGAAAATGCAAATGTAAGCTTCCTTTTTGATTTTTCTTTATGCAATATAGATGTACAGATGCATTTAGGATGAAAAAGTAAAAATGTAATACATGGATGCTTTATTTTTGTATTTTCCTGTTTCTTTTGTTCAATGAATGCAAAATGTATGCGATGGATGTGCAATGATATTTGATATCAGTAATATTGATGATGTTATTAACTTGGTGTTTAGAAGAAGATAAAAATCATTTTTGAGCTCAAAATTCCTTATGCTGTTATTTCTATTATAAATGCACCATGCAATCTCTAAATGCAGCTATATGCAGACTCTTAGGACTTTGGCACTGGTATGCAAAGGTATAGCTTTTTATCATCATTGGGCATTGTTCCAAATGGATACCACCTGATAGTACAACCATCACTAATACCCACTAATATTATGATAATATGAATACTATGTTTTATTGAAATGTCAGAAATAGACTTAGGCATCAAGGCATAGAAGCCAAGATAAAAAAATAGTCACCTTCCTTTTAATATACCAAATTTTGATTAAGGCAAGATATTGGACCCACAAGGAATTTGAAAATTCATAGCCTTAGATACATTATGATTCATATACCTTAGTGAGAACCTGGATCAGAAAATAGACAAGGAAATCATTTCAACCTCACCGTAGTTTACACATAATGAAGATTGAGATATATGCAACTATCCACCCATAGTGGTAGCTCTTATCATAAACATCCAAGTTAGGTGAAATTTATAGGATCATTTGGAACAATCACCATACATAGAAAACCAAGAAAAAATTATGGCCCTTATCCTTGTGACTCTTCATCTTTGCATAGACGTCATTGAGTAACTAAGAAGATGTAATAAATCATCAATTGAGAATCAATCAAATAAAATTTATAATTACTTAGATGCCCCTAGTTGAAAACATCATCAGGACATAAAAGAATCATAATCAAGCCAAGATCAAAATGTGTGTATAAGTAGTACTAGTTCATTCATTTGTCAAACACAGTAAAGATTCATCAATCAGAAAATTGGAATATAAGCATTATGGTGTTCCATGTCTATGCATTGATAGGATAATCTATTCATGTTTTTTGATCCAATAGAGCCTTGTAGGAACTCCGTTAATGTAAATGTCATGTCTTGAATATGTGATGTTTGAAAAGAAACCCTTGTTTTGGAAAGTGACATTGTTTTGGATGTATCAAGAAACATTGTGTTCGTGAGGCAAACCATCCTAGAGCGACCTAGCAACCGCAACCTACCATGCCAACAAAGATGCCCACAGTGCAGAATGACTTATTCCTAAGACGTAAATGTAGACAAATCCCAAGTGAGGATAAGATAGTCATTTAGGAATATGAAGTCAGCGTATGAGTACAGGAAAAATTATGAAGGCCTAGTATTAGTAGTGTATTGATAGATGGAGCACAGAACACAAGTGATGCCTACTTGCCAGGTTTTCACCACTTGGTAAGATCTTTTCTTTTGTTTTTTGAGAATATTCTTGTTGGATGCCTCATCCTGTCCATTACCTTGAGGATAATAGATTGAGGAGCAATGTTGAGTGATATGAAATTGTTCACAAAGGTCATTAATGGCTTGATTTTTAAATTGGCCCCCATTGTCTGTTACAATTGAAGAGGGTATCCCATATCTACAAATAATGTAGTTCAGAATGAACATAGCCACCTGTTTTCTAGTGGCTTTGATTAGCAGCATGGCTTTGACCCACTTTGTGAAATACTCAGTGGCCGTAATGATGAACTTGTGTCCATTTGAAGAGTTGGGATATATTTGTCCAACCAAGTCAAAGGCCCATTTCTGAAATGGCCAATGTGTTATGAAAGGCATAAGTTCTCTGGCAAGAGCATGGATAAGGTTTCCATGTGTCTGGCATTTAAGACATGCTTTTGAAAATTGAATAGCATCTCTCTCCATGGTAGGCCAATAATAGCCTACTCTGAGCAGTTTCTTGGCTAATGAAAAGTCGTTCGAGTGTGATCCACATACACCTTTGTGGACTTCTTTTAATGCTAGATTAGAATCATTAAGTTCTAAACACCGAAGAAGTGTACCATTGAGACCGTGTCGATATAGGTTGTTAGTTATGAGGACGTAATGTGATGCTATCCTAATCAGGGATCTTTTCTCATTTCTGAATAGATTAGTAGGAATAGTTTGGTCAGAAAGGTAAGCAATGATATTGGCATACCAAGATTGGTCTGGGGTATTCAAGGCACATATTACCTGGTATTCAGAGGTATCAAATGTAGGATAGGATAGTTATTCCACCAATAAGTCATAGTAGAATTGATGTTCTTCTAGTTGTAACATGGATGCCAAGGTAGCCATAGCATCCACAACTTTGTTCTCTAATCTTGGTATATCCTGGAAGGTGACGAAGACAAAGTACATCTTCAGATCATCAACTAGTTGCTTGTAGGGAATCAAATTTTCATATTTTTTTTGATACTCCCCATTTACTTGATTGATAATTAGTTGGGAGTCACCATACATGTGTAACTCTATGATCTTCCATTCCATAGATAGCTTGAGGTCGTTGACCAATGCTTCATATTCTGAGATATTGTTGGTGCATGGAAACGTCAATTTGTAATATTTGGGAATCTTGTATCCTTGTGGAGTTATTAAGAGGACCGCTGCTCCAGATCCTTGTTGAGTGAACGAACCATCAAAGTACATCTTCCATGGATATTCAGTGAGATGCATGATTGTTTCATCAGGGAATTCTATGAGTAAAGGTTCATCATCCTGGAGTGGTGAATCAACCAATTGATCTGCAAGTACATGTCCTTTGATAGCTCTTCATTCTACATATTCAATGTCAAACTCAAAATCAGGACCCATTTTGCCAAATGTCCAGTTAATGCTATTTTGCTCAAAAGATACTTTAGAGGATCGATCTTAGAAATGAGCTTCACTGTATGAGAGGGCATGTAGTGCCTTAATTTTTGTGATGTGAAGATGACTGCTAAGCATGCTTTTTCAATAATGTTATAATTGATCTCATAGGTGACTAGTGTTCTACTAATGTAGTAGATATCTCTTTCTTTCTAGGTTTCATCCTCTTGTGCCAACAACACTCCTAGGGATGTAGCTGTAGCTGAAATGTATAGGAGTAAGGGTTTCCCATGAATAGATGCCATAAGAATAGGTGGAGCAGCCAGGTATCCTTTCAATTCTCTGAAGTTCGATTCATAGTGTTCATCCCATTTGAAGGTAACCCCTTTATGTAGTAGCTTAGTAAAGGGTTGTGCCCTATCTACAAGTTGGGACATGAATCTCCTAATGGACTGGGGTACCCCTTGAAGTGTCCTCATTTGACTGATGTTTTGTGGAGGAGCCATCTCTAGAATAGCCTTTACCTTTGCAGGATCTACCTCGATTCCCTTCGCTGATACTATGAATCCTAGGAGCTTCCCTGATTGGACCCCAAAGGCACATTTCTTTGGGTTGTGCCTGATTTGGAACTGTTCCATTCGATCCAAGATCTTTCTTAAGTCAGCAATGTGAGCACTTCTTTCTTTGGATTTAGCCAATGTATCATCTACATATTCCTCCATGTTCTTGTGCATCATGTCATGGAATATAGTCATCATTGTTCTTTGATATGTTGCACCAGCATTATTTAACCCAAAAGGCATGAAATTCTGGCAAAAGGTGCCCCATGTGCATGTGAATGCAGTTT
This sequence comes from Thuja plicata, assembly GCA_018584345.1. Taxonomy (NCBI): domain Eukaryota; kingdom Viridiplantae; phylum Streptophyta; class Pinopsida; order Cupressales; family Cupressaceae; genus Thuja; species Thuja plicata. Next base: position 1,171,325 of record MU227101.1, read on the forward strand.
TCTCTTGATCCTCAAGAGTGATTTTGATTTGATTATAGCTTGAGAATCCATCCATTAATGAATACATATGAAAGCCCATTGTAAGGTCTATGATCATGTCAATGTTTGGTAGAGGGAAGTCATCCTTCGGACATGCTTTGTTCAAGTCTCTGAAGTCTGTATAGATCCTGATAGATTTATTAGATTTAGAAATGGGGACCACATTGGAGATCCACCCTACATAGGCAATGACTCGTATAAATCCTTCTTTTAACAAATTTTCTAGCTCTACTTTTACCAATAATGCAACATGAGGATGCATTTTTTTAAGTTTTTGTTTTACGGGCTTGATCTTGGGAGCTATAGATAAGTGGTGCATGATGAGATTAGGATCTATCCCTGGCATATCAGTATAAGACCATGAAAATTTAATCTTCTTCTCTTTTAGGAACTCTGTGAACTGTACCTTCTCTTCTTCTAATAAAGATTATGCAAGATGTACTATTTGAGGATTTTCAGCAGTGCCCAAGTTTACTGGCTGTGTTGGCTCAATCAATACTGAAGATCTTTCCTGAAAGTGTTTAGGGAGGATATCAAGAGTCTCATCCTTTGGCACCTCAGAGAGGTTTTCACCATTGGATACATCTTTTTTCTTTACTATTTTGGGATCTGATACTGCCATAGAGTGGTTTTCACCATCAGTCCACTTTTTCTTTTTATTTTTTTAGTTTTTGACTAAGAAACTTGATATCCTCCTATGACATGTTCTCACTCCTTGCATTGGTGGAAGAAGGGTAAGGTTCACAAGCATTGATATAACAAGCCAGGGTGTGATCATTGGGAAAGTCGAGGATAGGAATAAGATCTATTTTAGTCCAATGAATTAGGTCTAGAAGTACCAATGTTAGTGAATCAGACTCTAGGAAGGACAACATCGTGTTAGTATCAAGACCATTAATTGACATGACATGATCTGTTAAGTTAACTTCTTCAATATTTAGATCAATAAGGGTGAGATCATCATTAAAAGGGTCATTGTTAGTTATATGTGCACCAAACTCTAGCGACTCATCAGTAGAAATCTCATCATCATCTCTCCATAAAATGAGGCTTCTTTCTTGTAGCCTATGAAATTCTTCTAGACTTATGTATTCACCAGTGTCTCCATCAATGATTGGGGGAAGGAACTCTTCTTCTGCTTCAGGAGGATCAGTATCATGGAGAGGAGTGTCAGATCATTTACTAGGAGCTAAGGGAGTTGCAAACATGTGAATTCTATCTATTCCAATATATTCAGAGGTGATAGATAGTCAATCCCATTCATAGTCATGAGAGTCTGTTACATCATCATCAGATCTGTTTAAATATTTAGCAATGGTTATTTTATGTACTCAGTTAGCTGCTTGTAGATCAAAGTGGGGTAGATCAAGAACATGTGAAATTGTGACCAATTTCCCCTAGTTAGGATGTAAATTCTGTGGCCAGGGTATCTCTTGAGTGATTGTTGCTATGGTATCTCCTACCTCTTGAATGGGAGGTTGTGCTAGCAAAGGAGTGTGGAGATCCTGTGGTACCTCAAAGCTGGGTACATAGCATTCCCCTTGGTAGTTAGGGTCCTGTGCACCAACATGTAACAATATTTCATAGGACCACTACTCTAGTTCATCTATTTCATCACTCCCTTTATCTGAGTGTGGACTCTCTGTTGGAGCGGGTTTATCAGTTTTAGTATTGAAACCCAGTCCTGTTTCATCTCAGGTAGTCCAGAAATCCATGGGTATAGGTTCAATAAGCCCTTTTCCTATGTCATTTAGAGGTCCCTTTCCTTTGTAGCCCATTTGTGTGAGGAAATCATATCCCTTTCCATACTGTTTGGGAGATATTTTCACATGTTTGACCTTAGTTTCCATGATTCTCCTTTGTACAGCCAGTCCAAGACTGCCTGTTCTTCTGTGTTATTTGAAGAAGATGTGGATGCCTTTACCATGCCAGTTGCTTTGTGTACTTCTGGTTCCTTGGATGCTATAGGTGCGAATGTCGATGAAGGTTTTCTGTAGGATCTTGGTGACATCGGAAGTTCTGTCAGTGAGGGAGTCAGGTCTAGCTTGTACTCTCCCATACCTATTTCTTCAAGTATCAAGGTTTTGCTGAAGCTTTTCATAACCATGTCTTTGGTAGTTTCAGCAGCAACTGCATCCATAGCTTCTTTGTTGTGTGGGACCATGCTACCTTCTTTGATGTTGTTACAAGTGTAATTAGCATATGTAGGAATCGTTACTTCCACCCCATTATGTGGGAATTTTATGCATTGGTGGTAAGTGGATGGTACAACTTACATATCATGAATCCATGGTATCCCTAGTAGGATATTATAGGCCAATGGTAGATCCAGAACTTGACATAGGACGTTCCTCTCAATTGGTACAACTCTTATAGGTAGAACAATAAGACATCTAGAGGACCTTTCTTCCTCATCATAAGCTTTGATGGTTATCTTGCTTCTAGAGTCAATTGTTTGTTCTGAGAGACCCAATTTCTTGATTAGATCCAGTGTACAAATATTCAATCCCGTGCCTCCATCTATCAACACACGTCTAACATAGGATTTATGAATAAGTAATTCAATATGGAGGGGTTGATTATGTGGATGTGTCAATGATTTGTCATCCTCTTCAGAAAAGGAGAGGCAATGTGGCGTTGAGATGTGATTGACCATCGCTAGAAATTTGTCTATTTCAATATCTTTTGGAACATTAGTAGCGTGTAGAGCTTGTTCTAGGATTTCCCTATGTACCGTGGATATCTTGAGCAACTCAAAAATGGAAATTTTGGTAGAGCTTCATTGCAATTGGTCTACCAAGTCATATTTCACTCCAGGAATAGTGACCATGTGTTTTGCTGCTGGTTTAGGAATAGTTACAATTGGAACCTTAGATGTTGATGTTGATGTTGATGTTGGTTTTGGAGGTCCTTTGATTGTAACCTATGCTTGGCTACGTGTTACAACATTTGAGTGGAATGAGACACCTTTGATTGTGACCACATTGACGGATTCAGTTTTGATGTCAAGCATATTAATCACATTGTCATTTTTGGAATAGGTGTAGTTTACCTCATTACTCATTCCTTTGGATGTCTCTCCTTGATTGTAATTAGGAAAGGGTTTGTTGAATGCCGTATGATCCTCATTGGTAGTATGTCCATCTACTTTGATCTTACCTCCTTCAATGAGGTCTTGGATGACATGCTTAAGTTTGAGACAATTATTAGTTTTTTATCCCTTATTTTTGTGGAAGACACAATAGGAATTATCATCCCACCACCCGGGTTTGACCATTGGTTCCCATGGTTTAGAATCAGGAATTGTAAAAACTTTGTTATCCAACAACATTTTTAGAATAGTCTCAAGAGGCTCTCCCAAAGGAGTGAATTTTCTTTGGGGTTTTGAAGTCCATGTTCATCCCTTGTTATTATCATTGTTTTCTTTGGGGATGGGAGGTGTTGCCTTAGCATCCTTGCTTGATTTCATGCCATTGGTTAGATTAAATACCTTAGGTTTAGGATTAATGTTAGAGGTGTCAACCACTCCATCATTAACAACATTCTTTTTTTGTTTCCACCATTTAGGCTTGGAGCTGGAGTTGTTGGTCTTGTTTTCATTTTGAAGGGTGATTTCTCCCCTTTTGACCATGACTTCCTCAATACAGAGGGCATTTTTTATTATTCTTTCGAAGCTAGGAGAGTCTTGCATTTGTAGAGCATAGTTCAATTCAGGCACTAGATTATTAACAAAGATTTCCATCTTCTCTATTTTGGGAATGGCCCTTGAATATCGTGCAAAAATCTTCCTCCATCTTTGTAGGAAGTGTGTGAATGATTCTCCAGTTCATTGTTTGGTGTTACATAGGTCCATCATAGTTACATCATGTTGGATGTTGTACAAGTAATGTTGAATGAATCGTTAGATTAACTCCTCAAATGTCTTGACCTTTGGGTTTAGTTTTGAGACCCACTCCATGGCATTACCTCCTAGACTTCCTAGAAATAGTCACATGAGGTATGTAGGTTCATGCATGTATTCTATGCTTAAACCACAGAATTCCCTTACATGGTTGTGTGGATCAGTTTCTCCTGTGTATTTGTCATACTTTGGCCTTGCCACGTTGTGGGGAAATGGGACCATAGTGATACTTTTGTCCAAAGGGAATGGACAAATGGCATCCAAAGAGTATTGTGTTTTGGGTTTCTCCTTCTCTTGTTTGAGGTTTTTGAGCTTCATTTGCATCAGATTGAGTTGTTTGATGAGAATAGATATTGGATTTGGTACTTCCTTTTCCTTGATTTTTTCCACATCATAATCTTTGGGTAATTTAACACCTGTAGATGCTAGATGGAGGAAGTATTTTTCTTTATCCTCATCAATCATTCTTTCCATTATCTGATGGAACCTCTTGCTTTGTTTGAGTTTTTCATATTCTTCTTTAGAGATTTCATCCTCACTACCAGATTCAAATAAAGGATGTTCAAATTTGGGTTCTTCTTCTTCATTAGTATCTTCGAGTTTTTGGTGTTTTCCATTGTTATAGTCCTCAAAGGCCTCACTCCATCTGTGAGTATCGCTATCCATTTAAGGGGAATCTAGATTGAGAAGGGAACTGTGAGAAGCTTCTCCTTGAAAGTGTGGTGTTTTAGGAGGCACTTTTGATCCTTTAGTTGTGTACTTGTTGCATCTCGTGTTAACCATGAAGTTGTTCCTCAACTTTGTTAACGTTTCCCAATAGTGCAAGTGAGAGTTTCAGAGTGTTCAAGTGGGTGTGTCTAGGTAAAAGTAACTATTTTTTGGTGGATGTAAATGATTCCAGCACTAGAGGGTTAGAATGCCCTGATAGTGAGCTGGGAACCAAGTTGTTGGTAGAAAGTGGGTAAACCACACGTATTGAACTGATCATGAAAGACTGACTAGGAATGCAAGGTGGACATTTTGAAAGTGTTTTGAAATTATAAAAAGGATACCAAAAGAGACAATAGGTACCATCTAAAGAGCTAAAAGGGTATCCTAATCAACTGATACTTTCTAAGAAAAACTTCTACAAGTACCCACTGTCCTGAATGCGAGCTCCCAGATGCGAGCCTCTGATGGTACCAGATGCAATCCTAGAATTTGGATGCGATTGTGTGCTGACTAAATGTGATCTAGAATACCAAATGTGATCCTAAATATTGCATATGACTTGGAAAAATATAGGATATGATCTTATGATGTCTCTGTCAATTTTGGTTAGTTATGAAAAGTTCATTTTTGAAGTGCATGAAGTTGTTTGTTTCCAGATTGCATTAAGAGGTGTCGTAAGGTGTGAAAAACACTTGTACTCCAAGGTTTGAAATTTGTTGATTGTTTTGAGAAGCTTATCTTTTTAATGATCTTTTGAACATGTCAAATAGTTTTGCATTATTATGGAGGTGAAACAGACACTCATCTTTTCCTATTCTCTAGGTGGAGGATGAAAATATTTTCTCGTTGACTTAGGTACACACTCAAATGCTAATCATAATACAACCATCACCAAGCATGCAATGGCTCCAGTCATGATGCTGTATTAGCTGACTCCAAATGCAAGTGAGGGCACAATATGATGAGTGTCTTGGGGCAATTACTTTTTGCCTTGCACAAATATTATCACCCTTTCAGGGATGAATCAGGAATTCTTTTAGTTGAAGTTGTTGTAGATTATTGGGAAATCCGTTCGAAAATGTCCCCCATAGAATTGCACAAGGAAAAATTGAGGGGTATAGCCCTATGAGTACCTGAATATATGTAGTCTCGCAAGCAAGATTCAAGCGGCTCCACTCTACATATACCCAGATATGTTCAAGGAATGATGTCAAAATTCCAAGAACAAAACCAGTTCCATCTTCCGAGGCTTTAGCCTATGAGGAAGCAACTATTTATAGTGAGTTGGAAGGGTTGGTGTAAAACCTGTCCTCACTTGGGTCATTCCCAAGAGATTTTTTCATCAACCGGTAGACCCTCTATTGTTTAAATGTATGTAACCAGGATTGGCGAGCTTTGGATGTCTGGATTTCTGATTCTTCCAAAGAAGAAGAGCATACTCTCCTAATCTAAACCATTTTCTCCCAAAATACATAAAGAAAAGTTCATTCCTTCAAGCTATGTTGAGCTTGATTTAGTTTGTTCCTATTTAAGAAAAATAGGATTGCTTGAAAATGAAAGTTGCCTTGTTCAATTAGCCACAAAATTTTAGTGAGTTGCTTGTCCAATTACTAATCCAAATTGAATTAAATGATTGAACTTGTTCTTTTATCCCACATATTTAGTGCTTTGATTGTCCAATTTCTGAATCCGAAAAGAAATTATACAATATAGTTGTTCATTGAACCGCAATATTTAGTGACTTGTGTTGTTCATTTACTGGTCCAAATTGAATTAAATGATGTGTTTTCTTGTTCAGTTAACTCCAAATTCTGTTTAATCCATAAACTAATGTATGAGTTTTTGATTTTCCTTAGAAGGAAAAGAGCATAATCCTTTAGTCAGTTTAGTGATAGATTGGAATATGTACCTTAATTTGGAAAGCAAGTAAATAGAAGTCAAGATGGGGGGTTGGGTAACCTAAAAAACCAAGTTAGTATCTGTTTATGTTAAATCCCACAAAAAACCTTCAAGAATAACCTGCAAACACTTCTTAGGCTGCAAGACACCAAAAACACAACTTGTTAAAATGTTAGGGTTAGGCAAATGAAATGCATAGACTTTCTAACCAGATGCGAGCCTAAAATTTTATTGAATGCGATGCAGCATACTATATGCGAGCTTCCTTACCAGATGTGATCCCATGCTTACCAAATGCGAGCCTAAACTAAAAATGATCCAAGAAATCCTGGATGTGAGCCTCATTTTCTGCGGTGCGATGGTGTATCCCGGATGCGATCCTGAATGGTAAAAAAACAAGCCTGTAACAGAATTATGTGCATGCAAATTAGTGAAAAAGTGTTAGAAAATGAGGCCAAGTTGGAAATTGGGCCCCACAATTCCAACTCAGGCTCAACCCCAAGAAATGTGCCTTTGGGGTCCAATTAGGGAAGCTCCTAGGATTCATAGTATCAGCGAAAGGAATCGAGGTAGATCCTACAAAAGTAAAGGCTATTCTAGAGATGACTCCTCCATGAAACATCAGTCAAATGCGGACACTACAAGGGTGACTCTAGTCCATTAGGAGATTCATGTCCCAACTTGCAGATAGGGCACAACCCTTTACTAAGCTACTACATAAAGGGGTTACCTTCAAATAGGATGAACACTATGAAGTGAACTTCTGACAATTGAAAGGATACCTGGCTGCTCCACCTTTTCTTATGGTGCCTATTCATGGGAAACCCTTACTCCTATACATTTCAGCTACAGCTACATCCCTAGGAGTATTGCTGGAACAAGAGGATAAAACCAAGAAAGAAAGAGCTATCTACTACATTAGTAGAACACTAGTCACCTATGAGCTCAATTATAGCATTATTGAAAAAGCATGCTTAGAAGTCATCTTCGCATCACAAAAATTAAGGCACTACATGCTCTCTCATATAGTGAAGCTCATTGCAAAGATTGATCCTCTAAAGTATCTTTTGAGCAGAACAACATTAACAGGACGTTTGGCAAAATGGGTCCTGATTCTAAGTGAGTTTGACATTGAATATGTAGAACGGAGAGCTATCAAAGGATAGGTACTTGCAAATCAATTGGATGATTCACCACTCTAGGATGATGAACCTTTACTCATATAATTCCCTGATGAAACAATCATGCATCTCACTGAATATCCATGGAAGATGTACTTTGACGGTTTGTTCACTCAGCAAGGATTTGGAGCAGGGGTCCTCTTCATAACTCCATAAGGATACAAGATTCCCAAATCTTACAAATTGATGTTTCCATGCACCAACAATATCTCAGAATATGAAGCATTGGTCAATGGCCTCAAGCTAGCTATGGAATGGAAAATCATAGAGTTACACGTGTATGGTGACTCCCAACTAATTATCAATCAAGTCAATGGGGAGTATCAAATAAAACACAAAAATTTGATGCCCTACAAGAAACTAGTTGATGATTTGAAGAAGTACTTTGTCTTCGTCACCTTCTAGCAGATACCAAGATCAGAGAACAAAGCTGTGGATGCTATGGCTACCTTGGCATCCATGTTACACCTGGAAGAACATCAATTTCACTATGAATTCTTAGTGGAAGAACTATCCTTACCTGCATTTGATACCCCTGAATACCAGGTAATATGTGCCTTGAATACCCCAGACCAATCTCGGTTTGCCAATATCATTGCTTACCTTTTTGACCAAACTATTCCTACTAATCTGTCTAGAAATGAGAAAAGATCCTTGATTAGGACAGAATCGTGTTACATCCTCATAACTAACAACCTATATCAACGCAGTCTTGATGGTACACTTCTTCGGTGTTTAGAACTCGAAGAGTCCGATCTAGCATTAAAAGAAGTCCACGAAGGTGTATGTGGATCACACTCGAATGAATTTTCATTATCTAAGAAACTGCTTAGAGTAGGCTATTATTGGCCTACCATGGAGAGAGATGCTTTTCAATTTTCAAAAGCATGTCTTAAATGCCAGACACATGGAAACCTTATCCATGCTCTTGCCAGAGAACTTATACCTTTCATAACACATTGGCCATTTCAGCAATAGCCCTTTGACCTGGTTGGACAGATATATACAAACTCTTCAAATGGACACAAGTTCATCATTACAGCCACTGATTATTTCACAAAGTGGGTCGAAGCCATGCCACTAATCAAAACCATTGGAAAATAGGTGGCTATGTTCATTCTGAACTACATTATTTGTAGATATGGGATACCCTCTTCAATTGTAACAGACAATGGGGGCCAATTTGAAAATCAAGCCATTAATGACCTTTGTGAACAGTTCCATATCACTCAACATTTCTCCTCAATCTATTATCCTCAAGGTAATGGACAGGCTGAGGCATCCAACAAGAATATTCTCAAAATCCTACACCGAACTGTAAGTAAGTCTTGCAGAGACTGGCATCTACAACTAAATCTGGCACTATGGGCCTACAGAACAAGCATAAGAATGCCAACTAGAGCCATGCAATTTTCTCTAGTCTATGGTGTTGAAGCAGCACTACCTATTGAGGTTGAAATCCCATCTTTAGGGATATCTTTACAAGGACTAGTTACTGATGAGCAGTACTGCATAGATAGGGTGAATTCTTTAGACCTACTAGATGAGCGCAGGCAACAAGAATTCGATCACCTTAAAGTATATCAAGCATGTATGTCTAAAGGTTACAACAAAAAAGTCAAACCACGCAAATTTGAAGTAGGAGATCTTATCCTCAAGGAGAATCCTAAGAACCAGCCAAATAGGGAACAAAAAGGAAAATTTGAACCTAACTGGCTGGGACCTTATGTAATCACTGCTACTTTTGGGACTGGAGCTTATCAATTGGCTACACCTGAGGGAGACGTTCTTCCAAATCCTATCAACACTCTACATTTGAAGCGGTTCTACACTTGATGTTTGGCTAGCAGAGCCTATATAGCAAAAAGTTCTTGCAAAATACTAAAACATTCAAAAAATTGATCCTGAAGAAATCCAAAAATAGTGGAAAAAGATCTTGAAAAAAAGGGTATCCTTGGTGAAAACCTGGTAAATAGGCACCTTGATACTACAAAAACATTCAAAAAAGCAAAAATAACAAAAAAAATTGAAAAAGAGAAAAGTACCTTGATGAGCACCTAGTAAAAAAGACATCTTGGTAGCAAAAAAAAGAAAAGAAAAGATCTTGCCAAGTGGTGAAAACCTGGCAATCAGGTGTCACTTGTGTTCTGCACTCCACCTATCAATACACTACTAATACTACGCCTTCATAATTTTTCCTGTGCTCATACGTTGACTTCATCTTCCTAAATGACTATCTTATCCTCGCTTGGGATTGTTCTACAATTACATCTTAGGAATAAGTCATTCTGCACTAGGGGCATATTTGCTGGCATGGTAGGTTGCAGTTGCTAGGTCGCTCTAGGATGGTTTGCCTCACGAACACAATTTTTCTTGATACATTAAAAATAATTTCACTTTCCAAAACAAGGGTGTCTTTTCAAACATCACATATTCAAGACACGACATTTACTTTAACGGAGTTCCTACAAGGCTCTATTGGATCAAAAAACATGAACGGGTTATCCTATCAATGCATAGACATGGAACACCATATTGCTTATATTCCAATTTTCTGAATGATGAATCTTTACTATGTTTGAAAAATGAATGAACTAGTACTACTTAAACAAACATTTTGATCTTGGCTTGATTATGATTCTTATATGTCCTGATGATGTTTTCAACTAGGGGCATCTAAGTAATTATAAATTTTATTTGATTGATTCTCAATTGATGATTTATTATGTCTTCTTAGTTACTCAATGACGTCTGGGAAAAGATGAAGAGTCACAAGGATAGGGGGCATAATGTTTTCTTGGTTTTCTGCATATGGTGATTGTTCCAAATGATCCTATAAATTTCACCTAACTTGGATGTTTATGATAAGAGCTACGACTATGGGTGGATAGCCGCATATATGTTGATCTTTGTTATGTGTAAACTACGGTGAGGTTGAAACAATTTCCTTGTCTATTTTCTGATCCAGGTTCTCACTAAGGTATATGAATCATAATTTACCTAAGGCTATGAATTTTCAAAGTCCTCACAGGTCCAATATCTTGCCTTAATCAGAATCTGGTATATTAAAAGGAAGGTGACTATTTTGTTATCCTGGCTTCTATGCCTTGATGCCTAAGTCTATTTTTGACATTTCAATAAAACATAGTATTCATATTATCATAATATCAGTGGGTATTAGTGATGGTTTTACTATCAGGTGGTATCCATTTGGAACAATGCCCAATGATGATAAAAAGCTATACCTTTGCATACCAGTGACAAACTTCTAAGAGTTTGCATATAGCTACATTTAGAGATTGCATGGTGCATTTAAAACATAAATAATAACATAAGGAATTTTGAGCTCAAAAATGATTTCTATCTTCTTCTAAACACCAAGTTAATAACATCATCAATATTACTGATATCAAATATTGTTGCACATCCATCACATACATTTTGCATTCATTGAAAAGAAGAAAAAGGAAAATACAAAAATAGAGCATCCATGTATTGCATTTTTACTTTTTCATCCTAAATGCATCCATACATCTATATTGCATAAAGAAAAATTAAAAAAAAGAAACATACATTTACATTTTCACATAAGTATCATTTAAAACATATTTATATCAGTAATTACATCCATACATAAAATGATGTTACCATCTAAAAACTAACTCATCAAGAGACCAAGATATCATCACATGTGCAAAATACATCTATCACATCTATGAAAGCAAAGGGAACTCATGAAACATGTCAGAATCAAAAAGCTACATCAGATATATATCATCATAACATGGTATAGATCAAAATATGGAACAATATGCATCAAAAGTATCAGAGTATCAGTGAGTCAGAATGAATCAAATATACATGTATAAATTTCATCTACGAAAATGGATCTCAGAAGGATCCAGATATACAAAAGAGGGGATCTCAGCAGGATCCAGATATACAAAAATAATCTCAAGATACACATGTCATAAAAATGATACACAATATCAACTCTGGCCTGCCCCCTCTCCCTGATCAGGAGGAGGAGGAGGAGGTGGTACAAAAGGAGCTGCTGGAGGTGGCATGGCCCCCTCTGATTGCTGAGTCACTCGAGAAAAAGAAGGAGCTCTTTGACCCTTTGGAACTACTACATGATACAAGGCATAATATTATGTGGCCCTTTTTCCCTGATGGAATGGTGTCCGATCATGTGCATCTCTCTCAGCTCTGAGCATCTCACCCTGTCTGTCCCTCTCTGCTCTCAGCCGCTCAAGTTGTATATTCCTGTCCACCAATAGGGAATCAATAGTAGTAACTCAGGCTGCCAATGCTATAATCCTCGCTCGAAGCTACTCCCTCTCCTGCTCACACCTGGACAGAGGATCTTCATCTCTAGTTGTATGCTACTCCTGGGACCTATCCTATCCTCTATCTTGCGGTCTATCCCGTGACCCCTGCTATCTCTATCTCTACTAGTCCCTACTAAGGAGTAGACTGGGATCTCTCTAGGGAGCTACAAATCTAAATTGGGTACACCGAACCTCTCCACTACCACTGCCACTGGCTCCACCTATATCCACTTCCCCACTAGCACCCCCTCTATTGTCTCCATCATGACCATCATCAGGAGGAGGATGCCTAATATCTCTACCATCCCTACCACCATCATGACATCCATGCCTGCTAGGAGCCTTGTCTCTCTATGCACCGTCCCTACCCTTGGCTGGTTGGTCATCAGGATCATAGTCTAAAGGCTCCTCTATATGAGAAATAATCTCCTTAGGAATAGTGAACCGACGAAAGGGGTACTGAAGCCTCTTAGCAACATATCCGTCTGACATAGCTACATTAGCTACATCATGACGAAGATCCTAGTCTATTGCCACCATGTCACGGATCTCCTGATGGGTTGTCTCATACTGTAACTGTGCCCCCCACAATGGTGTCTTGTCTCTCATTTGGGCATATACAGTAATATCCTCCGTCCAACCCTGGCGACAGCTGTATTGCCTCAACACTCTGGTAATCACAAACCGCTCTATAATATATCTTGTCTTGCCAATAAGATATTGGCTCTAGCATAAGTAGGGTACCTGCCAGGCATCTGAGGTCCACACCTTGCAATATAAATATGGCCACCAAATGACCTCTGTCATATCATTGAACATGCAGTGCCAATACTCCACCTTGCCCAGATGGGGCTGCTGAAGAAGACCTGCATACATATAAACATAAGGCTGCTCTGGAGCCCTCCATCTGTCTACAATTGGCCATGTCATAGGGATGTGCTCCCAGGCCCAGATTTGAAGAATAAGAATACCTATGGTCATGCTTTGAGTATAGTGGTATACTATCTCATGCAGCTCTCTATACATGTGGGCTAAGATATAGCTACCCCAAGCAAATCTCCGACGGTGGGTAACCATCTGCTCTATCATGTCTACCCAGCCAACCACAAATCCATGCTGGCCCCTATTAGGCATCAGGATGCCACCTACTAGACCTACCAAATAAACTGATAAACGATCATAATGATCGACCATGTAATCCCATGATAGATATCTCTGTTCTATGGTGTCATCCTTAAAATATCTCTGCGCAACACCAATCGCCACGACCACTGTCAACTCAAAATGTACCTCATGTCTGATCATTAGTACCCAAAGCATCCTCCAGACGTCCTCTGGAGTCACTATAATCTCTTTAGTCGGTAAGTGAAAGGTGTTGTGCTCTGAGTGCCATCTCTCGGGAAGAGCAGTCAACAACCCACGATTTACCCCGATCTCGGGTAAACCCATCAACGAGCGCAATCCACATCAGATCACAGTCATCTTCTCATCATCTGACAACCATCTAGACAATGCAAGTACATTCATAGGGTAAGTGCCGTGAAATGCGACTACCTTGAACTGGGCCTATTTTGGACAAAATGACAATACATCAATATCTTATCTACAAAATAGGGGCAAACTCCTCAACAGCTAAGTGATTCCAAGTTCGCGAGATGCCAATCAATCAAACAAATTGAAATTCTAAATCTCCTAACTAGAAATGGTTCTAAAACAGAAGGCTATGATCTATTTTACTAGATGCGATCCTAAAAATATAGGATGCGACTAAGTATACAGGATGTGATCCCTGAAATACGGGATGCGATCCTAAATACGGGGTTCGACCCTAAGAAAATAGGGTGCAACACACTGATGGATTTCAATTGAAAACATGCCAAAAACAATGAAAATGGATGTGATCTAGGGTATCCTAGATGGGATGCAGGAATCTGGAAAAATTGGATGCAATCTGGGAAAAACCAGATGTGACACGGGATTTGCAGGTTGCGATCCGAAATCCCGGATGCGATTCAAAATGAAAATAGCTATAAAAGCTATGGAAATTCATAAAATTGAAATTTGAAAAATTCATAGGGTAGTTTGTCGAGCACTTACCAGCGATGGGTAGTCGACTGGGCGCTGATATTGTCGGCTCATCTTGAAATGGTGCTTACTCACGGGGACTACCATCTTCTCTATAGAGCTCTCTAAATTATTATAGATAAAAGTGAAAATGAATAGTGAACCGACGAAAGGGGTACTGAAGCCTCTCAGCAGCATATCCATCTGACACACCTACATCAGCTACATCATAGTCTAAAGGCTCCTCTATATGAGAAATAATCTCCTTAGGAATAGTGAACCGACGAAAGGGGTACTGAAGCCTCTCAGCAGCATATCCGTCTGACACACCTACATCAGCTACATCATGACGGAGATCCTAGTCTATTGCCACCATGTCACGGATCTCCTGATGGGTTGTCTCACACTATAACTGTGCCCCCCACAATGGTGTCTTGTCTCTTGTCTGGGCATATACAACAATATCCTCTGTCCTACCCTGGCAATAGCCGTATTGCCTCAACACTCTGGTAATCACAAACCGCTCTATAATATATCTCGTCTTGCCAATAAGATATCAGCTCTGGCATAAGTAGGGTACCTGCCAGGCATCTGAGGTCCACACCTTGCAATCTAAATATGGCCGCCAAATGACCTCTGTCATATCATTGAACATGCAGTGCCAATACTCCACCTTGCCCAGATGGGGCTGCTGAAGAAGACCTACATACATATAAACATAAGGCTGCTCTGGAGCCCTCCGTCTGTCTACAATTGGCCATGTCATAGGGATGTTCTCCTAGGCCCAGATTTGAATAATAAGAATACCTATGGTCATGCTCTGAGTATAGTGGTATACTATCTCATGCAACTCTCTATACATGTGGGCTAGGATATAGCTACCCCAAGCAAATCTCCGACGGTGGGTAACCATCTGCTCTATCATGTCTACCCAGCCAACCATAAATCCATGCTAGCCCCTATTAGGCATCAGGATGCCACCTACTAGACCTGGCAAATAAACTGATAAATGATCATAATGATCGACCATGTAATCCCATGACAGATATCTCTGTTCTATGGTGTCATCCTTGAAATATCTCTGCACAGCACCAATCGCCACAACCACTATCAACTGAAAATGTACCTCATGTCTGATCATCGGTACCTGAAGTATCCTCCAGACATCCTCTGGAGTCACTATAATCTCTCCAGTCAGTAAGTGAAAGGTGTTGTGCTTTGAGTGCCATCTCTCGAGCAGAGCAGTCAACAACCCACGATTTACCCCGATCTCGGGTAAACCCATCAACGAGCGCAATCCACATCAGATCACAGTCATCTGCTCATCATCTGATAGCCATCCAGACAATGCAAGTACATTCATAGGGTAAGTGCCATGAAATGCGACTACCTTGAACTAGGCCTATTTTGGACAAAATGACAATACATCAATATCTTATCTACAAAACAGGGGCAAACTCCTCAACAGCTAAGTGATTCCAAGTTCGCGAGACGCCAATTGATCAAACAAATTGAAATTCTAAATCTCCTAACTAGAAATGATTCTAAAATAGAAGGCTGTGATCCATTTTACTATATGCGATCCTGAAAATATAGGATGCGACTAAGTATACAGGATGTGATCCCTGAAATACGGGATGTGATCCTAAATACGGGGTTCGACCCTAAGAAAATAGGGTGCAACACACTGATGGATTTCAATTGAAAATATGCCAAAAACAATGAAAATGGATGGGATCTAGGGTATCCTAGATGTGACACAGGAATCTAGAAAAACCGGATGCAATCTGGGAAAAACCGGATGTGACACGGGATTCGCAGGTTGCGATCCGAAATCCTAGATGTGATTTAAAATGAAAATAGCTATAAAAGCTATGGAAATTCATAAAATTGAAATTTGCAAAATTCACAAGGTAGTTTGTCGAGCACTTACCAGCGGTGGGTAGTCGACTGGGTGCTGATGTTTTCGGCTCATCTTGAAATGGTGCTTCCTCACGGGGACTACCATCTTCTCTGTAGAGCTCTCTAAATTATTATAGATAAAAGTGAAAATGAATAGTGAAATGGTAATTTGGAGGCTTATATTGGTCTTTTGAGCCATTTAGGAGTTCCAAAACTCCTCCCAGGAAACTACAAATACATTTATGTCTCCTTTTTGATCAATTAGGAACCAAATCAAAGGCACCTACCATATTTTTAGCAGCACAGTACCACTTTTGTGACTATTTCAAAAATTACAGATTTGCTTTATTTGTTCTAAAAATCTATCAGAATGTACATTTTATCATAAATCTTGGTTTGACATAATTGTTATCCATCCTATCACTCATATTTTCACATAATTAACTTGGTAATCATGTGTTTATTTTTAAATACACCATCTTTTTCCACTTCTTCTACTTCATTCTTTCTTGCCCTGCCTGCTTCCTGCAAGTGATACATTCTTTCAACTAAGGGATTTTATTCTTTTCCTTTGATTTCGTTCCCGAGGGGTCATGATCACACTATCATCATTTAATTTTTTTCTCAAAAAAACATCAAAATGACTTCCTTATCAAACAAACTAGGGGCATAACAGTTTCCTTGATGAAATGTGTGTGTATATTTGTGCACCTATTATCTGCAACACAACACTTCAATAAGTCATTCTGTTAGTGAAAAAAAGGGTTAAAGAGCATATAAGCCATAACATCAACTTATTGCTTTCTAACTAGGATGAGTGTAGCATGCAACATAAAAGCCCTCAGATTTATGCTAAATACTGTGATAGCTAAATGTGGGCCTCTGATTTAGCCATACACTTCAACATGGTCATTATTCTTTAGTTGCATACATGAATGAATATTGATTCATTCACCCTGCATGTCTGGAAGAGTCGACCTGTTTCCTTCTAGAAGGCAGGAGTATGAGCTTGCTCTCAGGTCATTACAAGCTCAGTGACTACACCGAAGACCTAAATGAAGGATTTAAAAACTATTGCTAAATGATCTAAGATAGTTATGCAAATGCAATTAATCAAAAGCTAATTAAGATCCAGTTTTAGAGCACCAATTAA
>MU227101.1:1223073-1238205 GCA_018584345.1 Thuja plicata
CTCCTGACAACCACTAGCTTTCTGACAGATGTCATCTTTTCTTTCGTCCTCTTTGTGCATTCTGGAAAGCTGAGTAATCTTTCTGATCTGGCGACATCCCGACTGAGGGAAATCACTTAACATGTAACTGTTAGTCGCTGAGTCATGACTGTTATCTCTTAACTGCCTTTTAATCACGAGACCACGCGACTGAAGCAAAGCTTTAACTGTTTGAATGTCCTGATCCAGCGATAATGCGACATGAAGTGAATCGCGAAGTCAGAAGATATTTCTTTGACCTGTTGACTCTTCTCGCAATCACCCGACTGAGGTGGGTCTCGTTCCTTTTAAAGCTCATAACATGATTATCAAGCGACAACCCGACCAAAAGGAAATCGCTAAGTCTCGAGACACCTAGAGAATATTCATTTTCTTATCAAGACTACGCGACACAAAGGAAAAGCGAAGTTGGGTAATGCATTGGCATATTCGATCTGGGTTATGCGATCAAGCGACCTGACTTAAAGCACATGCCTTTAGTGACTGAAAAAGGTAATGAGGAAATAGAAAGACATGGCTAAGGGTTTAAAATGCATCGTTTAATACTTGGTTGCTAGGGTTTATCAGGGTTTTGACAATTTGGCAAGGAATAAGCATGAGTACCTGAAAATTCTCAGAGGGGAGGGCAAGGAACCAGGCATTTTAGCAAAAACACGAAATACAACCAACAAAATCCTCCTTCACTTTGAGCTCCATAGACTCAGGTGGGTGTACCTCTTGAGAATTAGTGATTCAAAATGAATCTTATAGTGGATTAAGTGTCTTGAACACAAATATTCAAATTCACACAAAAAATAGTAAAGTAAAGATTTAGTTTAGTTTTTTAAAGATTGATGATGATAACTACTTAACCAATAGAGAGCAATGCCTAATCCAGGGCAAAGATTCAAGTAAACATATATTCACAAAAATATTTTAATGACAACACACCCATAACCCAAATGAAGTGCCTTACAAATTATTCTCTCATTCCCATACCCAGACATCAAATTCTTATGAAAGTCTTGAACCCTGTGAAACCACCCTTAAGAATTAATCTTCCCTTGAAAGAAACTTAAGAACAATCCCACAATTACCTTGTAACCAGTGTATTTAAAATGCCTTATAGATTTAATACACAAGAACTCAAATACAAACACATGAAGACATCACAGATATGAAAAAGAAATCCCACTATATTTTCATTAAAATCCCTCTGTTTCAATACATTCAAAATGACAAAAATCTTTGAAAATAGACTCAAATCAGAAAACTTCTTAGCAGTTGTAAATTCACCATCCTTGTAACAATGGAGAAGAAAGAAGAAATATAGAGAAGAGTAAAACAAATTTCAACCCTAACTGACACCTGTTTGCTTCCAAGAAACTTCTGCAAATATCATGTTTTCTCCAAAAAAGGATTTGATTTCTTCTTTGTAACTTCCTTTGAACTGCAATCATCCTCTTTAATAGACTTGATTCCTTTTCCTCTTCAAAATCTAAAAAACTTCCAAGCATGCCTTTGAAATCTAATTTCATTTTGTCTTTGAAAATTGCCTCTCGTGAATGCTCCTTTCATGTTTTGAAGATAAATATAATTTCAATGCTTTAAAAACATTATAAGTTTTGTGCAGATTAAATCTTATATCTCTTGTCTTTGTGCAAATTTAATATTTGAAATTTGTATTTAAACTATATAGTATTTACCTCTTTATTATTTCTGCACATTTATCTCCTACACAAGTCCTTTCCTACACATTATGCCCAGACTTCACCATATTTTTCCACTTGTCATGTGCTAGTTCGCTCTAAAATTGACTAGGCCTTCCTGGGTTCATTTGGAGATTCAGAGACTGCCTTTTATCTCAGAACCTCTGAATCATTTCACTAACCATGGGTTATTTGGAGACTTGGAGATTACTCTTACCTTTGAATCTCTAAATGACTTGGATAACCGTAGTTACATCTAGAGATTGGGAGACTAGTCTATCTCTGAGACTCTGAATGAATTCCTTAACCATAGGTTTATCTGGAGACTTGGAGATTTCTCTTACCTCTGAATCTCTGAATGAATTCCTTAACCACAAGTTTATCTAGAGACTTGGAGATTTCTCTTACCTCTTGATCTTGGAATCCTTTCTTTGACCATGGTTAGATTGGGAGACTGCTTTACCTCTTAATCTCTAAATGAATTTGCTAACCCCGGTTACTTCTAGAGAATTGGAGATTTCTCTATCTCTAAATCTCTGAATGTTGTCTTTGACCCTGGGTTTATCTAGAGATTGTGATGTAGAGAGCACTGCAAGAAAACCTTGACAGGCTCTAACTCCTTATCAACTCTTCAAACTTATTTCTTGAACACCCCAAATCCACTAATGTCTCCCTAGCATGTCTTTTGACTTGTTAAAGGGATCAATACACTTCCCCTATCCTCTTTTGACTCTCCAAGCCAAGTTATAGAACTCTGTAATTTCTCCTTTAGGGACACCTACCCTAAACCAAGCATAATAACATAAACCTTCACCAGAGACTTAGAAATCCTGCCTTAAGTGATTGAAGACTTCAAATAGACCCCAAGTGTCAAGAATCCACCAATGGATTCATTCTTGTAGACCCAAGGATAGTCGAACCCTAAATGGCCTAAGATTCCTTGTAGCCATATCCAGAGGGTTTTTTGGACTTAACTTTCAAGTGCAGAAGGATACAATAGATCTGATTAGGTTTCTAGACACCCTTTATGGATTTTTTAAACCCCTCAAATCCTTAACACTTCACTCCACTCCTGCACCCCTGAACTCTCACAAATCACACAGGCCTAATTAGCTATATTAGGCTTGGTTTGTTAAGTAAGTGGTCAAAGGTGGGTTCATAGAGTAAATGTAAAGGATTAAATGGATTCCTCTACCCCAAAATAGTCTAGAAACACCCTTATTTTGATCCTTCCAATTATATATTGCACATGCATGTGACTATACTAAAAAGCTAGGCTAATTACATAGAGATAATTAGCCTAGGGATTTGTCTCATAAATATTAGGACTAAATTTGAGTGTCTTCTCTTTAGGATTCTTAAGGAACATATTCCTAACTTGTATTTTCCAAGTGGCCAAGTAGATCCACTCAATAAATCTCAAGTTAGGATTACATCTTTGTGACTGACCTAGTAAGCTTTGGTTTCTCAAACAGTGAGCAAGTAAAATATATAACTTTTAAAAAAATTCACAAAAACAACTCAAACCAACTGGAATGCTTAAGGAACTCAATAAATCACAAATTTATACAACTGGATTCACAAGATGAATCTATACCAGGCTGTATAATATCAGAATAACTCAGAAAACTCTTCTATTTCCTCCTCTAAACATCAAGCTCCATACATAGTAAGTTTTGGCCTTCCTAGAAGGCATCAGATCACCTAATAGCATCATCTAGGTGTTACAGATGCTTCAAGAAGTTGGTGTGGTTGGTTACAATGAAGTTTTCATTCTTCGAGCAACATTTTGCAAAAAGACAACTTTTTGGCAACATGTGAGAAACTTGCTATTTTGGGTAAATTCCAACCTTACCAACCTCCAAGGATGTGGGAGAGATTCAAAACATGACAAGAACCTATTCTAAGGACTTGAAACATAAAATTCTAACCAAACACTAATATCACTAAAAGACTAACATGGTCTAACCATGGTTTGAGGAACTCATAGATTTATAACTCACCTTATGGTCCTTCACCTTACATCATAGACCCACACAAACACACACACACAAGGGTGATCTCAAGTATGCACCTTATTACAAACACTAAAACAATAAAATAAGAACTTCAGGAGGTGCCCTGCACTATACTCTCCAAAGAAAAAGTAACTCAAGTCTCTTGAGTTGGGAGTGCTTCAAGTGGATAGCCTATCTTCTGAATGTCTTCAGGGGTCATCCAGGTAGCATCTTTAGTGGGTTGGGTTTTCCATTTGACTAAGTACTCATAGTAAGTGCCTCTCCTAGTTTTCTTGTTCACTCTCTTGTCTAGAATGCTTTCAATCTTAGGAGGAGTTGCTTGTGGCATGTCCTTGAATGGTTGGAGTGTAGGAGGCTCAGAGTATCTGCAAGATCAATAGTACTAACTTCACCTTTTTAAGCATTGATATTAGCAACATTGAAAATAGGTGATAAGCCAATGTGAGAAGGTAGATCAATTCTATAGGAATTGTTGCCACATTTCTTCAGAATCTTGAAAGGGCCAAGATTTTTCATCATAAGCTTTGTGTATTTTTATTTGGGTAGTCTCTCCTTCTTAAGGTGGATCATCACTAAATCTCCCACTTTGAACTGTAGGTCTCTCCTCTTTTTGGAAACCTATGCTTTATATTTCTCAGTGGTATGCTACAGTTTAATCTGTACTTGGTCATGGATATTCTTCATCACTTCAGCAAAGTCTTCTTCTATTGCACTCCTTTTTTCTATGTCTTTGATATCCCTGAGTTCCAATACCCCTCTAGGGTGAGTGCCATATACAATCTGGAATGGGGTTAAACCAGTACTGTAATTTACTAAATCATTGAATGAGAATTCTGATTGTGCTATGATAGTATCCCAAGTGGATCCATGTTCTTGTGTGAGGAATCTCAAAAGGTTTCCAAGGGACCTATTGATGACTTCTATCTGAACATCATACTGTGGGTGATATGCAAAGGACAGTGACACATTTGTCCCTAACTTCCTCCATAGAGTTCTCCAAAAATGGCCTAAGAACTTAGGATCCCTATCTAAAATGATTGATAGTGGGAGACCATGAAGTCTCACAACTTCTCTGAAGAATAATCCAGCTATGTCAGATGCAACATGGGTTGTACTACAAGGAATGAAGTGTGTCATCTTTGAAAATTTGTCAACTACAACATAAATGCTATCAAATCTAGACTTGGTCTTTGGAAGACCTAGGGAAAAGTCCGTACTTACTAAATCCTATGGTTTTGAAGGGATGGGTAAAGGAGTGTATAAACCTGCATTGGAGGTGTGTCCTTTGGATTTTTGGAAAACTAAACAACTCTCCACAAAACCCCTAACATTTGTCTGCAATTTGGGCCAGTGGTAGAACCTTCTAACCAGCTGCAATGTGTTATCCACCCCAAAGTGACCACCTAGGCTTCCAAAATGCTTTTCTTTAATAATTTTCTCTCTCATGGATCATTTTGGGACACACAATGAGCTACCCTTGAAAATAAGACCATCTTGCACAATAAACTCTGAGAAATCAGTCTGGTATCTGTCTGTCATCTCAATACAAATCTGATAAGCCTCTTTGAAATATTCATCCTTAACATACATATCCTTCATGGCAAGAACCCCAACACTCTCCAACTAAATGGTTTGGGTAGTTAGGTGTCTCCTATTAAGAGCATCAGAAATTTTGTTTACAATCCCTTTTTTATGCTTGATAGAAAATGTATATGAATGTAAGAACTCCATCCACTTCACATGTCTGTGTTTAAGTTTCTCCTTCTTATTTAGAAAGCTAAGTGCATGGTTATCAGTAAAGACTACAAAATCCTTGGGCAACAAATAATGACTCCATTTCCTAAGTGACTGAACCATTGCATACATTTCAAGATCATAAGTAGAGTATTTTTGTTTAGCTTCATTGATCTTCTCACTGAAAAAAGAAACTGGCCTCCCTTCTTGGCTCAAGACTCCCCCAATGGATTTATTGCTTGCATCACATTCTACTATAAATACTTTATGAAAGTCTGGCAGAACTAGGATAGGTTTCTCTACAATATTTTTCTTCAAAAACTCAAAGGACTCATTAGCTTCATTAGTCAATGAAAATATGCATTTTCTTCCACCTTTAATGGTGTTGATAATGGGAGCACATATGCCACTAAAATTTCTGATGAATTTCCTATAAAAGATACATAAACCATGGAAACTCTTTACCTCTGAAGGAGTAGTAGGAGTTGGCCAATTGAGGATGGATTCAACCTTGGAAAGGTCCATTTTGAGACTGTTCTTGGAGATCAAAAAACCTAAGAACACAAGTTCTTCTTGAATGAATACACATTTCTCTATATTTATCTTCAATTTCTCCTCATGGAATTTTCTCATTACCATGTCCAAATGCTTGAGGTGTTATTCTCTTCTCCTACTAAAGATCAAAATTTCATCAAGGTATACAACAACAAATTTGTTAAGAAAAGGCTTCAATGCCTCATTCATCAATATCATAAAGGTGCTTAGAGCATTGGAAAGGCCAAAAGGAATCACAAGCCATTCATAGAGGCCTTCTGTGATCTTAAATGTTGTCTTCCATTCATCTCCCTCTTTGATTCTTATTTGATGGTAACTACTCCTGAGACCTTTCTTGTAGTAATAGCTTGCACCCCATAAACAGTCCATCAAATCCTCTATTCTAGGCATAGGAAATCTATATATGATGTTTATCCTATTGATTGCCATATATTCCATAAATAATCTCCATGTGCCTTATTTCTTGGGTGCTAGGACTGCATGGACAACACAAGGACTCACACTCTTCCTAATGAGGCCTTTTGACAACAATTCTTCAATTTGTCTTGTTATCTCTTGGTTTTGTTCAGGGGTCATCTTATATGCTACTTTGTTTGGAAGAGTGGCCCATGGTATGAATTCTATACACTAACTTACTTCCCTTTTAGGTGGCAAAGACTCTGGTGTGCTCTCAGCTATAATACCCTTATACTGGTCTAACAGTGCTTTGACCTATTTGGGGCCTACACCCCTAATAGGAGTTTTTACCTTTGGCTCTTTCACTGGTGTCTTTTTGGGCTTTACTACTAAGGCATAACAAGGTGTATCCCTTTCTTTTAGTACCTTCATGAACTCCTTCTCCCCTATATTTAAGATAGTGCTAGTAGCATGTTTTTCTTTCTCACAATCAGGGAGTGGGTTCATCACATACTCAACACCATCCTTAACTATAGTATAGACATTGGAATTTCCATCATCCTTAGCATCTACATCATATTTCCAAGGCCTACCTAATAAAAAATGACATGCATCCATCTCTGTGATATCACATAGAACTTTGTCTATATATTCCCCTATCTTGAAATCTGCCCAAACTTTCTCATTGATGATAGTTTGGTTTTATTTTGTCAACCAAGAAGCCTTGTAAGGGAAAGGATGAGGGATTACATGCAACTTTAACTTAGTGACTAACTCCCTAGATGCAATATTATCAGTGGATCCAGAATCAACTATAATTTTGCATACCTTATTGTTCACCTTGTAGCGTGTTCTGAACAATGACTTTCTTTGAGGTGGTTTTGCAGTAGTATGTACTCTTAGGAGTGTCCTTCTCATCATGAGACATTCTCCTTATTCTGGATTTATAGGCCTTGAAGTTGAATAATGATAGGAGGATACACTTTGGCCGTCATCTTCTTGGCTGAGTTGTACTCTTTTGTCCCATCCTTGTCTGTTGGTGCCACTCTTTTCAAGAAATCTAAAGGACTGGTGTCCAATTTGATTACAAGTAAAGAATTTCCTTGTGAAGACACTAGGTCCTCTTCCACCAAATCTCCCTCTACTCTTTGATCTCCTTCCTTTGAAGCTGCCTCTATTACTATTCTCTCCTTCTGAATCATGACTACTAAACTCCCCTTGAATCCTTTGGAATGGACACCTACCATTGAACCTACCCCTGCCTCTAAAATTATTCCCTCTACCTCTGTTATTTTTCTCTCCTCTCCTCTTCTATTTTTCTTCAATTTTTAGTGCCATTTGAAAACACTTATGTACTTATTCAGGGTTGAGTAGGATCATTTCATCTTGGATACTATATTTCAGTCCATTTAGGTACCTTGCCAGCTTGTGTTTCTCACTCTCTGAGACTTTGACCTTCAAAGTCATCTTATGAAACTCCTCAGTATATCCACTCACATTAAGATCCTTTTGTCTTAGATTTTCCAAATTTTTATGAAGGGTAATATCATAGTCTTCTAGAACAAACTATCTTTTGATCTCTACTAACATCTTCTTCCATGTCGAGATAGGGTTCTTTTCCTCTTCCATCCTTTCATTTTGTATAAAATTTCACTAGCTTAATGCAGGACCCTTCATTTTGGATTTTGCAATTTTGACCTTCTGATTTTCAGAGATATTGTCACATTCAAAATAATTATCCAAGGCTTCGACCCAATCCATACATTCTTCAAGATCCATTTTCCCACAAAACATGGGAAAGTCTGATTTTTGATCTCTCCTTCCAACTCTCTCAAGATCTTCAAGAAAGTTGACTTTTTTTTCTAGTATGTTTTTTGTTTCATCTTGCTCAATATCTTCTTCTTCTTCTTCTTATTTTTCTTCAAAATCTCCTCCCTCCTCCTTCTATGTTTGGAGGTCCTTCAACTTCCTTATCTCCTCCTCCATATTCTTGTTCTTGGCTACTTGTTCTCTCACAATTTTAGCCAACTCCACATTTGTGATTCTAGTAGGGACTTCCTCTTCTTGAGAACTTGTTGTTCTGTCACCCATTCTTCACTTCTTCCAAGATCTTAGCAGGCTCTGATACCACCTGATGCAGAGAGCACTACAAGAAAACCTTGATGGGATCCAACTCCTTATCAACTCTTTATACTTCTTTCTTGAACACCCCAACTCCAATAATGTCTCCCTAGGGTGTCTTCTGACTTGTTAAAGGGATCAATACACTTCCCCTATCCTCTCTTGACTCTCTAAGCCAAGTTATAGAACTCCATAATTTCTCCTTTAGGGACACCTTCCCTAAACCAAGCACAATAACATAAACCTTCACAAGAGACTTATAAATCATGACTTAAGTGATTGAAGACTTCAAATAGACCCCAAGCGTCAAGAATCCACCAATGGATTCAGTCTTGTAGACCCAAGGATAGTCGAACCGTAAATGGCCTAGGATTCCTTGTAGCCCCATCTAGAGGGTTTTTTGGACTTAAATTTCAATTGCAGAAGGACCTGATAGATCTGATTGGGTTTCTAGACACCCTTTATGGAGTTTTTAAACCCCTCAAAACCTTAATACTTCACTCCACTCCTGCACCCATGAACTCTCACAAATCACACAAGCCTAATTAGCTAGATTATGCTTGGTTTGTTAAGTAAGTGGTTGAAGGTGGGTTCATAGAGTAAATGTAAAGGCTTAGATGACTTCCTCTACCCCAAAATAGTCTACAACCACCCTTAATTTGATCCTTCCAAACATATATTGCACATGCATGTGATTGTACTAAAAATCCTAGCTGATTACATAGAGATAATTAGCCTAGGGATTTGTCTCATAAATATTAGGACTAACTTTGAGCATATGAGCTTTAGGATTCTTAAGGAACATGATCCTAAATTGTATTTTCCAAGTGGCGGAGAAGATCCACTTTATAAATCTCAAGTTGGGATCACATCATTGTGACTGACCCAGTAAGCTTTGGTTTCTCAGACAGTGAGAAAGTAAAATATATAACTTTTAACAAACATCACAAAAAAAACTCAAACCAACTGGAATGCTTAAGGAACTCAAGACATCAAAAATTTCTTCAACTAGATTCACAAGATGAATCTGTACCAGGTCGTACACTATCAGAATAACTCAGAAAACTCTTCTATTTCCTCATCTAAACATCAAGCTCTGTACACAGTAAGTTTTGGCCTTCCTAGAAGGCATCAGATCACCTAATAGCATCATCTATGCATTACAGATGATTCAAGAAGTTGGTGTGGTCGGTTACAATGAAGTTTTCATTATTCAAGCAACATTTTGCAAAAGTTGCTCATGCAACATTTTGCAAAAAGACAACTTTTTGGCAACATGTGGGAAAGTTGCTATTTTGGGAAAATGCCAACCTTACCGACCTCCAAGGATGTGGGAGAGGATCAAAACATGAAAATAACCTATTCTAAGGACTTGAAACACAAACTTCTAACCAAACACTAAAATCACCAAAACACTAACATGGTCTAACCATGGTTTCAGGAACCCATAGGTTTATAACTCACCTTAGGGTCCTTCACCTTATATCATAGACCCACACAAACACACACACAAGGGTGATCTCAAGGATGCACCTTATTACAAAAACTAAAGGAAGAAAATAAGAACTTTAGGAGGTTCCTTGCACTAGATTGAGAGACTACTCTATCTCTTGATCTCTAAATGTTGTCTTTGACCCTGGGTTTATCTAGAGATTGGGAGACTACTCTATCTCTTGATCTCTGAATGCATTCCTTCTTAACCATAGTTACATCTAGAGATCTTGCACCTAGTCTTATCTCCTCATCCTGAAATGACTTCTTTAACCCTATTTACTTCTGGAGACTTGGAGACTGAGCTTACCTCTTGATCTCGGGATGAATTCCTTAACCACAAGTTTATTTGGAGATTTGGTGACTGCTTTATCTCCTGATCTCAAAATGAATCATACTTAATTGCCAGCATCTAGAAATTGTGTGATCGGGCTCCTTAACTGCTACCTTTGGGTCACTGTATGTTTGGCCTAACAACATTCATCTTCTGAGATCGTGCAAATAACCCTTATATCTGAACCTCAGAATGAATTTCCTCTACCACATGTCACCATCTCATTTGCACATGGGCCCTGCCAAAAACATGTTTGTTTCCAAAGTCACCACTACCTGGGCATGGTAACCGAGGCAACACTTGCGTGCGGGTGCCAAGAGCCTCTGCTCTTCTCTTCAAATTACCATGTATGTGCTTTACCTTTCAAACATTGTTGAAATCCTTCACCCCGCCAATGTGGTATAATTGGTTTTACAAGTTTTAAAGTTCTTTACCTGTGTGTGCTGAAAAGATTGTTTGTTATACCTCCTCCAGTCAACACAATGTTCCCTTGGCTGAGGCGCCCATCAATGAGCCTCTTGTCTCTTTACCTCAAACTATGTTGTGAGTGTTTGCATATATAAATATCTTAAAACTCCTGCCCACTAGTAATGTAGGACAAAATGTTTTAAAACCTCCCACTATACTGTGTAGGCTTCCTTTTTGACATCTGGTGCAGCCTAAACATTCTATTTATTAGTTCACATGCCTTGTTTGTGCTTCACGCTGTAAGCCCTTGAAGGATTTACACCTGCACTTGCATTGTTTGATCTCCAAATGTGCAGGCTTCTTTCTCTTTTACCTTGCACAGACTTCCATTTTGCAAACATGCGCTAGCCCTCTCTCATTTTCTAGCATAATCCTCCATTTAAAACATTACCACCTGCCACTTGCATTTTACTTAAAGTTTCTAAGGTCTTTAATATCATTTTATAGGCTCTTCTACCATTATGCAAGCTCTCTATTTCATGCACATGCCTCTTTTGAAATGCGGAGCACCTCCTCTCCATTTGCATTTGGCACAAAATTTGTTGGTTATGCATCTTTCCATGTCTCTTGTGTGGCATGTAAGGCATTTACACCTTCCAATTGAATCTTTCTTGAATTTTTTTTAAACCATCCTTTGGGGATAACCTACGCAACATCTCCACCATGTGCAACACTCTACTAGTGCATTGTGCAGGCTTCCATTTTGAAAAAATACACTGGCCCTCTCTCATTTTCTAGTGCAATCCTCCACTTAAAACATTACCACCTTCCACTTACATTTTACTTGAAGTTTCTAAAGTCTTTTATTTCATTTTACAGGCTCTTCTGCCATTGCGCAGGCTCTCTATTTCATGCACATGCCTCATTTGGCACAACCTTTGTTTCTTGTGTAACTTTCTCTGTCTCCTGCGCGACATGCGATGAGCCTATAAAATGTCATATTTATATTCCTTTTCTATAATAATTTAACCTATGTTTTCAATATCTTTCCAAAGTCATTTCCATACATTACCTTGATTTATGAAGCATTAACTATGATTAATGATTTATTTATTAGCATTTGTATGTCTAGCTAGTTAATGCTAAATTGCGATCAAATATTATGATAAATGGTTATTCTTAAATAATAAATGTTTTGAGATGATTAACATGTTGTTTGTGAGATATTTGAGTTTTTCATGCAGCTGAAAAGAAGGAGAAGCAAGTTGACACTTGTCAATATTTAGTAGTTGTTGGAAATGCAGAAAAAGTCAACAGACAGTTTCAGGACAATAAGCATATCTCTCAAATTTCTTAATTAAATCCATATTTTCTTAATGATTTGGAAAAATAAAAAGAAGGATCAAAAACCCTTTTTACCGTTTGAGTTAACTCACAAGGGTTAATAAGAAACACGTGTTTGAAGTTGACTGCAGAAAAAGTGGGAACAAAAAAGATAGCAGACAAAGTCAAAAACCAGTTTCAGTAAAACATAAGTATCTCACTCAATACTTAATGAAATTACCATTTTCTTATTGATTCAGAAATACGAAAAGGAGGAGTAAAAACCCATTTCACAGTTTGAGTTAATTCACAACAGTTAATGAGAAACACTCATTTGAAGTTGACTGAGTAAAAGGTGGCGAGTTTGAAGGCAGCAGTTAAGGAATGACTTCTAGTTTGATTTGAACTCTTCCACCTCTTGTTTATCACGTGGATATAAATTTTTTCAAGTTGTAAAATAGTGGACTAACTTATGGGAACAATAATTTATGAGTCCTAAATAATTATGGCATGTATTTATGCACATTTTCAGCCATATGTGTATTTTCATGTTGTAAGAGTTTGAAGTGGATTAGAACACTCTCAACTCATTTCAGTTTGTTCTTTATTAGTTTGTTGGGGAATAAGTCATCTCCTTGATGTTGTGGGATAAATTAAATTTGTCACAAGTTGTTGATTTTTTAATTAATCTAACTCTCAAGCCTCATGTATATATGAGCTCTTGCTTGAGTTGAGGGGATACTTAGGGAGTATCTAGTTTGTGCTAAGTCTTGTTAGTAGTGTCTTTATTTAATCAACAAGTTTGATATTAGTTGATGTAATCATTTTGATTTTCAATAAGAATATGATTTCAGAAATTGAGCTTGTACATTGAATATTGAATACTTGTAGGTAAGATTGTAGCCACTCAAGAAAAGGCCACTTGAGATACTATGACTCTATAATTGTTTAGAGTAGTTTAGATTATAGTTCAAATGCTTAGTGATCAGTAATGTGTTGTTTGAGATCAGTTATGATGCAGTGATTTTAATTTCAGTAGTTCTGTACCATCTACAACCACTATTGTAGCAATTTACATAGTTTCATGCAGCCATTACTGTGCAGTTTCCTGTAGCCATTACTGTGTAGTTAGATTCATTTCCAGCACTATTATATTTTTAGTTTTGTAGTGATAGAATAACTCAAAGAATCTCATGATGCATATACTTTGCAGATTCATTTCAAGTATATGTCCTCGGGTTGATAATTTAAATGAGCCTTCATATTAAGGAGGATAGTTTCTCGGATAGGATGTCCAATCCCTGAGTCAGGTATTGAACGTAGTTTTTGATCCCTTTATGAAGTCCAACAACATGTAAGGCATTTACACCTTCCAATTGCATCTTTCTTGAATGTTTTTTAAAACCATCCTTTGGGGATAACCTGCACAACATCTCCACCATGTGCAACACTCCACTAATGCGTTGTGCAGGCTTCCATTTCTATGCACAATCCACTTTGTTTGGAATGTTTTTAAAATATTTTTACACCTAGCTCAAGCACAGGCTTCTAATCTTCCATCATGCACAACATTCAATTTGGTTTTAACACCTGCCAATATGCATTTGCATGAAGTTTTTTTGGTTCAAAATGCAACATCCTCTTTCATGACTTGCGCAACCTCTTCTCTATAGAATTCCCTAGTCTTATGTGTTGGCATTTAAACTGCCAATTGTATTTGAATTTAAAGTTTTTAATGTCTTTCATTTTCCTCCTTCCTACTATGCAACCCTCCACCCTTTTGTTGGAAATGAGTTGAGTAACTGAGAGGGGAGGGCTGAATTAGTTATGAAAAAAAAAATCCAAGTCCCATAGATGTCTTAAACTAATTTATCACTATTTCTCGGTTAACACAGATATTCTACTGTCACTCGGTCAACATAGCAAATCTTAAGATATTAACTGTGATTATCCTTTAGTAATTAATTACAGAAACTGTACGCCTCTCTCTCCAGTTTCCCACAGCTTTCCAAAGGCAGGGGTTAGTAGCAAAGGTTCACAAATGAATGCAAATCGAGTATACAATGACTACTAAATGAATAACAAAAATGTGAGCAATAAAATGTACAAGCAAGAAACAGGAAGACAAATGAATGCAAACCCCACGATGCGTGAAGCTTCTATTGTTTCTCTCTACTCCTTCTGAAACGCTGTTCTTGATGCTCAGTATTGGCGGGGCAGCATCTATGACTTGAGAAGCGTCGAGAATTTGACAATTGAAATGTGTGTGTGTGATCGCAAGATGGCTTGAATACTAGAACCAAACTGACAGAGTAATGGCACACGAGAGCTTGAAATCCTGGATCCTTCAAATGGTTATGAAGGGTTTATTATATAGGAATTGGTGATGAAATGAATGGTTAAGATCAATTCCAGAGATGGGGAGATGAACGGTTGAGATCAAAAGGAACAGGAGAGGTCCTCAATAAACTCCACCTCTTTATTTGGTTAAGAGGACATAGAGTTTGGTTAACTGAGGAGCTAATTATGAGTTACCTTTCTGAACTGAAGAGGTGGGTGAAGTTACCCATGTGGACTGGAGAGATGGGTGGAGTAACCCATGTGATCTAATTGGAGTTATCTCTTTGAAGATAAATGAGTATTTAATTCATTTATTTTAATATGTGAGATAATTGAATTCTTTTTAATTAAGAATTGCTTTATTAAATTAATTTAATTGGAAGAATTTAATTAGTAAGTTTAAATATTTGGATTTAAACTATAGGAAATTGAGTTTAATTAATTAAATAATGATAATTAATCAATTAAACAAAATTAATTATTTAATTAATTTTGGGAATTGGATTAGATGATTTGAGGAATGAATTTAGAAGAAAATAGATGATTAATTAATGATTGAAAAACTATTAATTAATAGATGAAAATTAGTGTTTTTAATGTAAAGTCGCAAGCCTGTCCATTTTAGGGTGTCTACATTTGCCCCTCTTTGATGCGATGTGACTTGTCGCAGTGTGTCAAAGATTCT
>MU227101.1:1252178-1264159 GCA_018584345.1 Thuja plicata
TCTCAACAATGAACAATCAGATTAATCTAGGTCAAATTGGCTTCAGAATACAATGTTATAGGCCCAATGCTTGAATGTCTGTTAGCTCACACAACAATTGTCACGCTACTAGGACATGAAGGTCCACAACGTAGGTGCCCATGTTTTTGTCATTTCTAGGTATTGTTGCTATGGAGTGAAGATCTCTTTCACTACACAAATACCGTGGAACACATATGTTGGGAATCTTGGGGGGAAATTTTGCAACCCCTTGCACTATAATAAAGTATTTGTTCAGAGGTAAAATGGGTTGGCCTCTAATTAATCAAGGTTGTAGTAAATGTCTGTGGTGTCTCTCCAATTAGTTTGTACGTGTGTGACTCACTTAAGAGCCTAGTTGATCACGCTAGCTCCTTAGGGATATTCACCCAATCCAGACTATCATCAACACGCCTCACCTAAGCTTGGCTAGATAAGATGAAACTTTGGTTCACGCCTTGTTTATATACCAGTCAGAAGAATTTACCGGTTTAAGGTCATCCTCCAAGGAAAAATCGCATTCCCTAGACAGGCCTTTCTAAGAAAAAATAAAGGTTTGTAATCTAACAGTTTGTGCAAGTGCACCCAAAACTCAAGACATGAGGTAAATCAATTAAGCTCTAAATTTTGAAATGTGAACTAAGCTACACCACCATACAAGCACGAATGTTCAATTTTAAGCCCAAAAAGTAGGTTTTGATTACTTGTTCAATTTTAGAGCACCAAACTGAAAGATTTTTTGTCTTTGTTCAATTTTAATCCTCATGTCAATTTTATGCCCAAATCTAAAATATGAGGTGTGATATGTTTTTGCAAGCATTGTTATTTTTAAACCCAAATCGACAAATGAATTCCTTTTAGTTTGTGTTGTTTAAACAAGTTAGTACCAAAAATGATTATTCACAAAAATGAGAATATGTGAAACTTTGAAAAAAATGAAATGGTGCTTACCAAAACTTACCCTCCTTTGTCCTTGATGACTTTGATCCAATCCTGCATAGAAACCACAAAGAATGTCAATTTAAAAAGTAGATGGGCAGAAGACCTGAATCTGATATTTTCAATATTTGTTACGATTGCGGAAATCTTCCTAAAACTGCGGTAATCTTCTATCGATTGCGGTAATAAACTTGCAACTGCGGCAAAGTGCTGTCGATTACGGTAATTAATTTGCAACTGCGGCAAAGTGCTATCGATTGCGGCATGGATCGGACAACTACGGCAAAATTATTGCGATTGCGGTAAACTTCTTACGATTGCGGCATGAATCGGGCGATTGCGGAAAAATACAAAGAAGTCAGAGACAAGAAAGTGGCTAGAATAACTGCAAAAGCCTGCAATTAATTACGGTATTAAACTAGTCGATTGCGGCATAGTATGGGCAATTGCAAAAAAATTCCAGCAATTGCAAATAGTACAGATATTGAAGAAAAGTGTGATTTTTAAATTTATGACCGTACGGACGTGGTTGATCAATTCATTTCTTCGTCTGCAAGAGATATTTAGGCTGTTTGTTCACATCGGGTTCACCAAAATGTATGCCTCTCTCTCCAGTTTCCCATAGCTTTCCAAAGGCGGGGGTTAGTAGCAAAGGTTCACAAATGAATGCAAATCAAGTATACAATGACTACTAAATGAATAACAGAAATGTGAGCAATAAAATGTACAAGAAAGAAACAAGAAGACAAATGAATGAAAACCCCACGATGCTTGAAGCTTCTATTGTTTCTCTCTACTCCTTCCGAAATGTTGTTCTTGATGCTCAGTATTAGCGGGGCAGCGTCTATGACTTTAGAAGCATCGAGAATTTGATAATTGAAATGTGTGTGTGTGATCGCAAGATGGCTTGAATGCTAGAACCAAACTGACGGAGTAATGGCACGTGAGAGCTTGAAATCCTAGATTCTTCAAATGGTTATGAAGGGTTTATTATATAGGAATTGGTGATGAAATGAATGGTTAAGATCAATCCCAGAGATGGGGAGATGAACAGTTGAGATCAAAAGGAACAGGAGAGGTCTTCAGTAAACTCCACCTCTTTATTTGGTTAAGAGGAGATAGAGTTTGGTTAACTGAGGAGGTAATTATGAGTTACCTTTTTGAACTGAAGAGGTGGGTGAAGCTACCCATGTGGACTAGAGAGATGGGTGGAGTAACCCATGTGATCTAATTGGAGTTATCTCTTTGAAGATAATGAGTATTTTATTCATTTATTTTAATAATTGTTTTCAATATGTGAGATAATTGAATTCTTTTTAATTAAGAATTGCTTTATTAAATTAATATAATTGGAAGAATTTAATTAGTAAGTTTAAATATTTGGATTTAAACTATAGGAAATTGAGTTTAATTAATTAAATAATGATAATTAATCAATTAAAGCTTAATTAATTAAATAAAATCAATTATTTAATTAATTTTGGGAATTGGATTAGATGATTTGAGGAATGAATTTAGAAGAAAATAGATGATTAATTAATGATTGAAAAACCATTAATTAATAGATGAAAATTAGTGTTTTTAATGTAAAGTTGCAAGCCTGTCCATTTTAGTCACAGATAACACCAAGATTTAACGTAGAAACCCAATATGGAAAAAACTACCAATTGCAACTAGTCACTATTTTTCACTCTTCTGAAGTGAGCCCTATAAGGAGCCAACCCTGTTACAGGTTACAATAACACACTATTAAGTGTGACCCTGTTAGAGGATTTAATCACCCTATAAGGAGTGGCCTTGTTAGAGGTCTTCAAACACTTCAATGCAGAAATGTCACCTTGTGAGAGGATTTATAAAAGACTGTTAATTCTACTCTGTTAAGCGATTTTGATCACTGCTACAATTGTTAGAGAGTAACAATGGATTGACCTGTTTTGATAAGCAATTGTCTTTGCTAATTTAGATCTTTGTTCTGGATTTAATTACTTGATCCTCACTGATTAGATATTATGTTACAGCTCTGTGTGTTCTGTCCTTAATTAGAATCCCATCTTATTTCACCTTCACTCTTCATGTCATGAAAACATATCTCGCCTTATTATGATACTTACTCAATCAAAAATTGATCTAATATATATATATATATATATATGATAAGCCTTGTCAAGTCATCCTTAATAACCTTCCAAATAAATAATAAAACTCATGTTTGTTGGTTGCATATAACCATTTAAACATAAAATGTAAACTGTTGTTATTCGGGTGACACTGTGTGTGTGATTTTGAGGTACCTGCAAGCTGCATAACAAACACACACACTTCAATAGATCATTGTATGGTTAGCGGGTTAGAAAACACTAAATAAAATGCAATAAACAACTACACTAACCTAAATCAATCTATTTCCTTCTATTAGGAAGGAGTATGAGTTTTCTCTCAGGTCATCGAAAACTTAGTGACTACACCTATTCTAAATCAAGGATTTAATCTAGATGATTAATCTAAAATGATAAATGCAAGATGTAGATTTGTTATTAATCCAAGCTAATTAAGATTTCATTTTAAAGCACCAAATTGAAATGTGTAAGATTAATTTTTAATGACACCAAATCAAAGTGTGCTCTAAGTTAGATTGTTTGCATGCTTAAAACAAATTAAAAATTAAAGCTAAATGATTAGAAATCTCTCTCAAATCGATGGTCGAGATTGAAAGAAAAGAGTGGCTCAGATTCAATTGAAAAAGCACAATCCATGTGCAAGCAATGTGATTGGTCGAAAGAGTCAGTTGACTGAACTGACTGATCAGTTATTTTGGAAACTTCCAAAATCAGTTCTCAGTTAACTGAAATGTTTCCGAAATGATAAATAGTGGAGAATCAGTTAACTGAGTGGAACTAGATTGTTTCCAATTTGATAATCAGTTAACTAGATTTGATGATGTCATATGCATTTTTAATAATTTAATTGATTTTGAATGCACATTTTAGTTTTTATAATTAATTTAATTCCTTTTTTATTTAATTGAAATTTTGTAACTTTATTTAATTAATATATAAAAATATTAATTAAATAATTAACATAAGGTTTATTTATGAATGTATTATGATTTCATGAATTAATTAATTAATCAAGTACGATGATTGATTAGGACGTAGGGTTCAGGTCAGATCAGTTCGAATTGATAGATTGAAGAATTGCCTGTTTCATGTAGGACTTCGGGTTTATCAAGATTAGGGTTTCTTGATTAATTTTTGTGATTGGGGGTCTAGGGTTTATATGACCATTTTTCATGTGATTTCATTTTCTCCTCTTTCAATTGATGTGCAATCAGCACATTGATTCAAAGACTTGTTAGCGAGAAGACCTAGAATAGTTTGATTTTAAGCGATGAAACCATTCTTTTGAAGAAGATCGACTTAGAGCTTGATTGGACAAAGGTTGACCAAAAGATATAAAATAGAATGCTCAATTTGATTTGAAGCGATGAAAATGAACATCTATCAAGAACTCTTAAACCTTTTGATTGGTTTGAACAAATAACTAGCTTGATTTGAAGCGATGAAACTGATTACGGTTAAGAGATTTGATTAGAAATAAAATTGACTTGATTTGAAGCAATGAAGCAAATTTGATCAATGTATCTAGTTTCGATAATGAATAGCCCGTATACGACCAATCTTGTCTGGCTTCGAGTATATTCATCACTATATAAGACCATTGATTAGGTTTCCTTTGATTTAAGATGATCTCAACTTGATTTGATGCGATGAAGCTGAGATGCCCCAAGCGATTGGGTTTTGATTGAGGATGTGATTACTAGAATGTTGATGTCCTGATCCTTCCCCCTGAGGAGAGAAATAAAAATATGGCTAGGTGCCCCAGTGATGAGAATCAATTCGATTGATAACATGATATAAGAAGAAGTTGTTATGATTAGAAAGAGGTCCCAAGTGGTTAGGACAAAATGTGTACTTGATGAGAGGTCATGTTTGACCGAGATTGACCAAGAGTATGATACATGGATTAATTAGAAGAAAAGCATGAGATATTTCTATTGGTTGTGCAAGTGGTCAATATCAGATTTCAATTTTGATCCTAAAAAATGGAATCAAGATAGTCAAATTAGGAAGGGGTTTCATGTTCATGCACAACTGACCACTTGACGATGAGAAGATTGATCAATACGAACCTCAGATCCTTCACATTGGAGAGAGATATCGATATTATATAGTTTTCAACACCAAGAAGATGCAGATGCAGATGCAAGACTAACATGAATGCAACCTAAGGTGTAGTCACTGAACCTTTAGAGT
Source organism: Thuja plicata (assembly GCA_018584345.1). Taxonomy (NCBI): domain Eukaryota; kingdom Viridiplantae; phylum Streptophyta; class Pinopsida; order Cupressales; family Cupressaceae; genus Thuja; species Thuja plicata. The sequence goes on from MU227101.1 coordinate 1,257,449, forward strand.
TGACATTGTCATCATCGAGCATTTTTGCAACATCGAAGTCAATACAATCCTTACTGGTACCACTGTGACCATAAGAATATAAATATGAATTTCATCGGATAAGATATGAGAAACTAACATAAGTATCGGGGAACAAAAGCTGAGATGACCTGAACATTGTTTCGAGTTGATGTTGCAAGAGTACATCAGTATCAAGGCATTTCAAAACCAAGATAACTATGAGTGCGATCTTGCATAAACAAGTAAAGTCATAACAGTCAAGGAGATAGTTCTGACCTCACCTTGGCATACAAATAAATAGGATCAAGGGATGTGAGGCTTTTCTGCCTTAATGCAGGAGCTCTTATCACATACACCCAATTTATTTGATGTTGTAGGATCATCGGGACCACACCAACAAGCAGTATATAAAGAAAAGATTAACAAAAATCAATGAGAACAAACAACATACAAATAGAAGTTCAACATACTTGAGCTAGTTCCAAATTTTTCGGATGTGTACATGTATGAGGTGTTGAGAAACACCGTCATTTTTGTGAGTGTGATGTGTTTGATTGTGATCGATCTATTGTTTATGTTTGTGGTATCCAATGCATGTTAAGAAACACAGATGCATCCAAAGATAGTGTTAAGAAACACTATCGATTAGGGTGTTGAGAAACGCCAATTTGTGTTAGTAGCGAGTTGTCCTTCATAAATGACAAGATTACTGACTCTGGTGTAATACAAAGATGCGATCAAATTGGGGACCCATACCCCTATTAGAAAATGATGATGACTGACTTGAATCATACTGCGAGGCCAAATCCAATTTAGTTGCCTCCAGACTATGACTTTGGATCAGTTTCAAGCCAAGAGAATTCCCAGAAGAACTAGAGTGTCACAAAAGTGACTAAAAGATATGTACAAATTGAAGCAAAGGATTTCTAAGACTGAGCATTGATAGATGGAACACTGAGTACAAGAGGCACCTATTTACTAGGTTTTCACCTACTTGGCAGAGATGCTATTTAGCAAAAATTGACTTAATTTGAAGCGATAAAGCCAATTTGATCAATGTGCCTGGTTTCAGAAATGAATGACTCATCTAAGACTTATCTATCTGGTTTCAAGTGTATCTATCACTGTATAATATAATTGATTGGGTTACTTTTGATTTATGATAATCTCAACTTGATGTGATGAGATGAAGCTGAGATGTGTAGGATTTGAGAGATACAAATCCACAGAATGCCAAGAATACCTGCATATAAATAACCTGTTATAGGAGAGAAGCATAAAGAGGGGAAAATAAGAACTTAGAAGTTACTCAAAATGTGAGAGCTAAATTATAATCTGAGTTTTTATTTTTCCCTCTTTCTACTTCTCTCCTGTAATAGGTTATTTTCATGCAGGTATTCTTGGTGTTCTATGAAGTTGGATTTCTCAAATTCTACATCGTATCAGAGCCACACTGCTGCTGCTTGGTTTGGTGTTTTTGAAATAGTGATTCAAGGGAAAAAACCCTAGCTTTTTGGGGGTTTTCTCTTCAATCTAAAAGAGACACATTTTTTAGGAATACTTTGAGTGAAAACAGACTCCACCATCATGCTCAGAAGGCCTGGGAGATCACTTTTTCATATAAAGCTTGCCATTTTTTGCTACAGTGACCTCTGGGAAAAAATTTCTCTCTCTTAGGACATACAGCACAAATTTCGAGGAGAAAAATGTTAAATTTTTTTTTTTTTAAATCAAAAAATTAGGAAAAAACAAATTTCATTTTTTTACAAAGGTTTTTTCAGAAAAAGCAAAAAAAACCAATGTTTCCAAATGTTTGTTGAAAAAAAATCTTTTTACAAACAAAGGAAAAGGTGCCCTACCTTTTCAAAAGTACCCTCATGTGTAGCAAGGTACGCATATGTAGGAGTGATGTCAGTGGCCACAGGTCACTGATCATGATTAAATTTGATGTTCATGAAATCGTCACACAGTTTTGACACTTCTTCAAAAAAGGAAGCCTTCAGTGTTTTGGCCATATCTTTTGCATATGGTGTCCGTTTTTGAAAAATGAAATATCGTCGGAAGCTCTTTCCGAGCCGGAGACGATAATGCTAGTTTAATTTTTTGATTCGGCTATTTGAGTACCTATTTTTAGCATCAAAGATGCAACTTCTGTTTCCCTCCTCACTGCACCAGTTTTTGATCTAAATGCAGTAAGGTCAAATTTCTCAGTTTTTTTTTCATTTAGAAGAGTTATCACTGTTCGCCCACCATTATCAATGCATTTAGCGGTTGCATTTCAAGATTCTCCACATCAGTTTGGATTTGGAATCATTTGTTTCAATTCAGATAGAGAGATTCTTTAGCATCCGATCATGGCACACATCTTGAGTCAGATTGGCTCATCACTCTTCACAAGGTTTCTTCGACATCATCCTTTGGATCCGTTTCTTCCGAAGGGGAGGAATATCATTTTCCACTTCAGGATTTCCTTTTGGATTCTACATCAGGCATCTACCATTGTGACAGGAGTTTCTTCATTCTGGGGGGACTTTGGTGTCTCATCCCTCTCTCATGGGGGGCTGGTTGAACTTATGGTCTTGAGAGAGTCTCTGGAGCCATCTCTTTTCTGCATTTTTCTATCTCTTTTTGGAGAGGGGTTTTTCCCACTGGGTTTTCTTCTTTGTCTCTGGTTTACAGAGATTTCCTTGTATTGGGTACCTGATTAGGCCTTGTTGTCGGGTCCCTTTTCTTTCTTTCATAGATGTTCTAGGTTCGCTTACCCCCTATGCTTAGCTTAAGGGGGGTGTTAGACTAATCATTAGTTTGCTTATTAATTAAATCATGTTGATCTAATTAATTAAGTTATTACTCTTTAGTGCTTAATCTTTCTCTTAGGTGCATTAATAATTAATTATTAATGCGCAACCTAACTTTTTTAGGCTTTAGGGTTTTGTTCACCTTTATAGGTTGAACCTTGTAATTATTTTTTGATTAACTCAGATTATAATTTAGCTCTCACATTTTAAGTAACTTTTGAGTTCTTCTTTTTCCCTCTTTCTACTTCTCTCTTATAACAGGTTATTTGCATGCAGGTGTTCTTGGCATTCTATGGATTTGTATCTCTCAAATCCTACAAGATGCCCCAATTGATGGGGTCTTGCTTGATGATGTGATCATTGAAAACCTGGTAAGTATGTCTGTGTCACCATCCTTTTTTTATTTTTCAATTTTTTTTGTATTTTTTCATTTTTAATTTTTTTTATTGATGCATCAAGGCACCTATTGCTAGGTTTTCAGAAAGATGATAATTTTTCAAGACTTTTTTCCAATTTTTAGATTTTTTAGAGATTACTCTTGTCTCAAGAAATATCACATTGGTTTTCCCCCAATGTCTAGCAAGGTAGAGGTCATAAAAAATAGATTAGAAAGCTGATGGATGAGGCGAATAGACAATGATGGATGAATGGGGTGAATGCAACCCTCAAGGACAGTCTCCTCAAGATTACCCAAGCTAGGGAGAATGAATAATACAACAATGTAAGCTCATGGAGCAGTGTTGGATAACATATAGAATAATGACCTGATGTCATGAAAAGCATGTGGTCCAAAAGAGTGGGCATGTTAAGAGACTTCCAATAACTTTTTTTTCAACTTTGATCAAGACCGAGGGGTCAATTTTTGATAGGATATAGCTATGATAGCGCAATTAGGATAAAGGGTGATGAAGGGTATGAGTGGATGGTTTGGATTATGGAAGGAATGCTTAGATATAGGGAGGATATGTTTGGGATAAGAAATATCATGATAGGGTGCCATGGATGAGAGAAAGTGAATAGGCTGATGGAAAGGATGATGAATGTCAGGATACATGATGCTCATGGATAGGCTCAACCTAGTCAAGATCACTGGAAGGGACATGGATGCTCACAGGATAGCTGGATGTAAGGTATGATGGATAAGATGACATGGAAGAAAATTTCCCCCAAGTGAAGAGTAAAAGTAGGAGGAATTACGCATGATGTATGTATGCCATGTTTTCATCATGGTACTTATCCAAGGCACCACAAGAAGTGGTTTTCACCATAGGACAGATTGATTTATCTTTACTTTTTCTAGCAAGGCGCCCATTTACTAGGTTTTCACCAAGGCATTTTTTCTTTATTTCTTTTTTTTTGTACTTTTGATTTTATAGAGGAACTTAAGCTTCTTTCCTTTGATAGTAATCCTTTGAAAGATATAGTATGATTGATCCGAGTGGATATTTCACTAAAAAATAAAGTGTTCCAAATGCTCTAGAAAACAACATCAAGTTGAAGTTCTCGTTGCACTAATTTCGGAACTATATTCAGTTTTGAAAATGGAGACCGTATGTAGAAATTATGGCCAATCAAAGTTGCAAAAGAAAAGGTTGACTTGATGATGTCAGCAAGTATAGTCAGAATTGGATGCTAACATGGCAGGTGACATGGCACATAGTGGCAACAAGTCAATGGTCAACAGATAAACAATTGGTCTTCAACAAAATGCTTTGTGTATAGGGGGATTCAAACCCCTGACCTCTCCATTACCATTACTCCACTTAACCAATGCGCCACATGTGATCATTGAAATAAATGTGACGCTTAAGTTATTTATATTAATTCCCATGTCTCAAGTACATTGAACAAAGGAAATATTTGTGGGGTTTTTAACCCGTGACCTCCGACTGTTCACTCATGCTACTGACCGTTAGGCCAGCGAAGTAGATGGCGCTAGTTAAGAAATTATATTAGTAAACAACCCACAAATAATCAATCTAAATAAACCACGATCCAAATATACAATTCTTTTTAACAAATCAACTTATAAATTTAGACAAAGTCTAAATTTTATTCCATTGAAATTAATTAGTGGATTTATGAGTTGAAAATAAACCTCTCTTAATAGTTTCTCATCTGACTACAATTAAGGGGAGGCCTTTGTTTTTTTAGTTGGTTTAGTTGGAGAGTGATTGGGTTATTTTTGGAGGATATGGGTGATATTGTAAATCATATGGTTATTAACCATATTTGGTAATTTTTGTGTATAAAAAAGGGATTTTTAGTGGGTTTTTAGTAGTGATTTGGGGAGGAAAAGTTGTGAGAGAATTTCACAGTTGGAATTAGGACTTTGATAGTGAATTTTGTCCTTATGCATTTGGAGCTTGTAGAAAGCTTGTTGCATGTGTAAAGGAGGATTTTATTTTGTAATTCATTATCATCCAAGGAGACGTGAATCTTGTAACATGTTGAAGACCTTGTAACCATTTTCTGGAGCAGAATCAAGGATCGACCACTCCATTGGAGGGACCCGGAGACGTAGCCAATTGGTGAACTCCATTATCAACTTGTGTTTCATCTTCTCTCATCTTTCTCTCTTTTGTTCAAATTATCATTATTTAATTATTATGTTTATAAAATCATTTTAATTACATTTTGAAGACCTTTAATTGGGTAAAAAATTATTATTCACGTGCAACAGTCCTAGATCCTAACATTAGATCAATGATAGGCTAAGGCCACTGAAAGTATGCTCAAAGATGTTGATAGGGTGATGTCAGGGAAGAATAATATGGGGAATAAGGGAGATGATAACCAAGGATTTATGTGATGGATTGGATAAGAGGGATGGAAGGATATGGGATGAATGGGTAGGTAGTAGGTGCGGGATATTGGATAGGGAATTGAAAGGTTTGTGTAGAGGTAGATGGAAATGATGATAAGATCAACATTGACACACCCCTTGAAGAGTAGTGGATGAATGGAGGAAAAATGGATGGAATATATTGAGGATTTGATTTATGAGTGGATATGGATCTTGGTATATGAGGACCCAAGATGGAGTTAGAAGATGGGAGATGTTTAGATGGAGATGCAGTGGAAGACTTTGGAAGCTTGGATGCTAACTCTGGCTTTTCCTTTTTGTTCAAGTCTTTTAAGAGAGACTTGGGAATCCACATAGATTTTTCTTTTATTTTTGTATCCAAGTCCTTTAGAAGAGACTTGGGAATCCACATAGCTTTTGATTTTATTTATGTATCCAAGTCCTTTAAAAGAGACTTGGGAATCCGCATAGCTTTTGATTTTCCTTTGCTTTTGGATGATTTAGAACGCAATTCTTCTGTGATGGATTTAGGAACCCATATTTTCTTTGATATTATTCTTTGCTTAGATTTAGAATGCAATTCTTCCATGATGGATTTAGGAACCCATATTATCTTTGATTTTATTCTTTTCTTAGTGGACCCTTGTGGTCTCTTGAATATTTTCTTTTTCTTTGTAGTCACATGTCGATTAGATGGGACATAGTGATCTTCATATGTAAGTGGATTCTTGTATTTCTGATATCTTCATTGCACATACAAATTTCTTCCAAAAGACTTGGGGAGTGTGGATGTATAGGGTCGATATGGATTGGTTGATAACGAGGGGTCAAGGATGCATGTTTTTGTTGATCTTGATAGGGGATAGTGGAAGTGGATGACAAGCTAGTAGTGATAGGTGTAACCACCTAGATTTGGTCTGTACCGACCATAGACCCTGTTTTCCCTAGGTGTGATCATACCCCATGTTATGTCAAGACATTGTTACTTTGGCATAATTTATTATTAAATCAGATTTAATGTCCTAGGTGATTTTTATCACTAATTTATATTAACTACTTTAGCCATACAATTCAAATCAATTTCAACCAATCAAATATTATCAAATT